>JAGFPH010012562.1:0-10148 GCA_018207615.1 Philaenus spumarius | reverse complement strand
GGTTATGTTAACAACTGCAATCATTATAATTTCTTGTGAAGTTCATTTTTTTTAAATATGAGTTATAAAACTAATGTATGCTATAATACGTTACAATATTTGTTTTAAGATTATAAACTGTATATAAGAACAACCTTTTTTCATCAAAATATTCGTTTATACAAATTTAAAAAAAAGAGATACTTATTCGCTTAACTTATGAAACATTCCTATATCTTCGTATAACATATAAACATATTCGATTATTAATTTCTTAACTATAACATTAATAATTTCTAAATCATTTGATCTATCAATATGAAATAAAAAACAATTAAAAGATAATATTTGTATCTTTCATTAAACATATAATAACTTACATAAAATTATAATTTTAATAAATATTCTTTTAGTTTTAAAATATTTATAATTGTACACATATGCCGAGTTAAAAAATCCAATTCAGCATAGTTAAATAGGCCAAGATAAAGTCTGTTGTTTTAAATAACGTAGTATTTTTTTAAAATTATGTATTTTCGATGTGTATCTAATTAATCTGCCTGTGATTTTTCACGGCGCTTACTAGTTAAGTGTATAATTTGAATAACTTTGCAACTAAGAAAAGCCATGTGATTGTCTCTAAATTAAAGACACCTGACATTATTTTCTTTGTCCAATATTTTTTATCTCAACAGCTTGGGCTTTACTTAAGCCGAAGTAAAGTATGCCAAGTGAAGCAAGTTGTGATCTGCTTTTATCATGGAATCATTCATTAATTACAGTCGAGAGGTTTCGTATAGCAGTTACACTTGAATCGTCTTTCTATCTTGTTCACGCTAAATCATTTCTAAATATGGTGGTAACGAAATACTCGGAAAGTTAAATAGGGACTAGGGAGTGTTCCTGCTAGACATTGGATATATGTGTTTGAAATTTTGCCTCCGGATGAGATGAACATACTTTTGATTTAGACCCATAGTCTAATTATGATTTTATAAACATTCCCACGGTTTATAAGTGACTAGCATTCGTTTTCTTAAAATATAAACACTAAACAGGCCTTTTCAAAAAATAAACGAAGGTAAGAACGTAATTAAAATGCAATTATTTAAAAAATTGTTTTATTACAATACAAGTATTTTATATTTTTAATTTTGTTACAAAACAGACCTCGGTGGATTTTGCAGCTGGTCACAAATTTAATTAGATGATCTGAGTATGTTAGCTATGTATTGCATTAAGTTGAGTAGTAGATAAAACACATCATATGTGCAAAATTTCAAAATGAATTGTATTTTGTAACTAATAGGCTACTGTTAAGCTAAACTAACTACGATTTTATTAAAAATAGTAAATTTTTATGAGTAAAAAAACTTTCCTTTGTATCTATACTGGCAATGGTAGCTACACAACTATGTTTTATTATTTTTTTTATAACTTTTTAAATCAAAATTCAAATATTCTTTTTATGTCAAGTAAACATTAGTTAAAATTAGTTCTATACCTTTCGTCTTAGATTGACTACTGTACGTTCAATACCGCCGACTTCACGGGCACTTTAAAACTGTCCATTTTCAAGGCTTGTCAATTTGTGAAACTAAACGAGAATTATTATTATCACTTTGCCGAGCGACCTGTTGACTAACTGGGATTTTTTAGATATCCCTCAGTTTTGAAACAAAGGATTTATAAGTTTTCTCAGCCAGGTCATCAACAGTTTGATGGGCTAGTTAATCCTTTAACGTTGTCCAGTTCTATTTTATGTGTTATTGTGCTAAAATGGTTGCTTAGTAATATGTCTGTTACTGTGCATCTTTTTGTTGAACTTTGAAAATGGAAACATGTAGGCGCCTAAGGTGCCCAAAACGTCGGCTGCATTCAACGTACAATCAACAGTGACGCGGTAGATCTCGGAGACATTTCTTGCTGCGGAAGAACATTAACTGCAATGAAAACAATAATCATAAACTATTACATTCAATTTGTTTAAAAGCTTAAAAAATAAAACAAATTTATAAGAGTAGAAAACTAATCTAGCTGAAATCTTGATTATTAGTTCTTGCTTTTTATTCTTAAAACATATTCAATCCAAAAAGAATACAGGATACAGGTTTTATCGGAACGAAGTTCCTTTACGCAACTTGAGGTAGGAGTTGACAAAAAGAAAACGTAACGCGTAACGAAAACTCGCTTTCAAATTGGCTGCTATGATGATGAATGTAAATACATTCGGAGACGTTCGGTTCCGTCCGGCGTAGTTCGGATATTATTTACGTTTTGTGCACAGTACGTTTCGAATGATATAATTTTAATCTTTCAATTGCCGTTTATTATTAGTTTGTTTTTTATACAAAATAATATTTATTGTTTCCATATGTTTATGTTACTATAATAAACATGTAGATTAAATTATAACATCAAAGCTAATATGGTAAACACAGTTAAATGTCCATTAATTGTAAATACTTTCAAGAAACATAAAATGTCGGTTCATCAGTATTTATAGTCATAACCTAAAATGATTGTTTGTAGGTTTAATTTATTTTACCTGCCTTAACTGTGTTTACCTTCTTAACTTTGATGTTATAATCCACATTAGGATTTGAAGAAAAGACGTGATGAACTTCGTTCCCACATTTGTTTCAAATTTTATTCCAAGTTGAATATAAATTAAGTAATTTAAAAAATGCATACTATATTAGGAGTGACTATTTTTATTACAAGAACCCAACTATTTTCATAGTTTAAAATCTTGTAAAAAAAAAATTATCTCGATAAAGGTGTTAAACAACTACACTAGGATGCAATAATACAATTCAAACATTTGATGAATAATGTAACCACTAAGAAAACAAGCTCTGGTATAAACAATATTGAATCATTTATGGTCAATTGAATAATTAATATTATTTAATACACATTTCAACTATTTAAAATTATTTCTAGTGCTGAATTTCCTTAGTGACGTCACATACGTCACGATGAAGATGAAAATAGATAACTTTCGAAAGGAACACTGATTTCTAACATAGGTTGCCTTTACTATCATATTTCAAACAGACAGTTACCTTTGAGAAATGTAAATCATTATTTTAGCACTATTTTTTTTATAAAACCAACTTAATAAAATACATTCCATTTACACAAATCACAACATACTATTTTATTAGAAAATAATTCTAGTTTAACATCCTTGTTACACAGTTATTCACAACAATTGACTTGGCATCCGCAACAAATATTCCGAAGTTAACTATGATAATGTTCCTAAAGTTACTTACTTAAAGTTTTCAATAGTAATAGGCTAATACATAAATACTATGAATTTTTGAAATTTGTTACAATTAATTACACCGTTTATAAAAGAAGCACTAAACTATTGTAACAAACTTATGGTGACGAATAGCCTCAATAATTTTTGTCAAGTTATGTCAAAATCTAATTTGACTAACAAATTAAAACTCTATTATATTACTAAGCCATACATGCAACTAGAACTATTATTGTCCATACTTAATAATTACATACGAACTCCATTTAAAAGTGTAGCGTGTTGGTGATAACTTTAATGATAACGAATTTTATTTGAATGGCTTTGTGAAACATTGTAATTTAACTCTGCGTGTATCTTAACTGGAAAGAGCAAATCACGTGACCTTAATTATACAATATTATATAAAATTAGTTACTTTATCGCTGGAAAATATGTTTTATCACCGTTTGTGAAACACAAATGCAATTAAATACTCACCAAAAATCAACTTTGTTGCATGTGTTTCTACTAAACTTTATTAAATTACAAAAAAAATTCCACTAACGTGTGACACTAAAGTAGTTCAATATATCTTAATATAACTTGAAAGTATGTGAAACTGCAAACATACTATCTATATATTATGCACTAGTATAAAGTGAGCATCATGTTTAGAGAAAAATAAGAAAATATTAATAGTTGTTAGGATTCGTTTTGTATAAATATGTTGATTAGTTACAATATTAATAATAATATAGTCATTCGTTAAGAAATATTTAATGTAAAATCGGTAAGTCACAAGACAGACAACAGAAATTTAGAAGGTTGTTGCGACATACTTCAAAAACTGTGAAAATACCTGACGCTGGCAAAAACCCACCTAGTAGGTCAATACGGCAATCGAGCGTAGTGTATTTTACAGACTTACCCCTGGCCTAGAAACCGGCCAAGTGTCAATAGAGACTGACGTGTCTCGCAGGTTCTCTGCACAGCGACAGGGATCGACTGCTGGACGACAAAGCATTATTTTCTAGGACACGGAAACTCTAGGACGGCTCCAGACAACCCCACGGGATTACTGCGAGCGCAACTTAAAGGGTGAGAAAACAGATCGTATAACAGTTCAACATAGTCGCACCGAGATTCCCTGTTAAAGGTATGGTCAGGATTTATACATGATCGTAATATACTAATATTTAGAGTGGTCTGTCTTGAGGCTTAACGATTAATAAAAAATCTGTGCTTATCAATTTAGTATAGGAACGAGTATGTATATCTATATATATACTAGCTGACCCGGCAAACGTTGTTTTGCCATATATATAATTTTCAAGTAATTTTTAGTGTAGACAAAAAATAGCTTAATAATTATTGTAAGTGTAAGAATGTGGTATATGCGTGAAATAGGCATGGAGCGCTGTGAACGATGAGGGAATATATAAATAACAAAAGGCAAACATTATTTTTCAGTTATTATAATTTATTTGTTTCTTTTCAAATCAAGTGATTCAAGTGTGACACTTATACAAGAGTATTTTAGTAGGTCGTATAGACAGCGATGCCATCATAACGTAAGTTTGTGTTGTTGCTTTATGGTAAATTCAAATTTGCATAAATATTTAATTTGCGCCTCATAGAACTTAAAGAACCAAAGAGGGGAAGACAGAAATTCGGACACCCTACGTCCTTTTAATTCAAAGTTCCCCATGTTTTCCCACATTATTTTTATTTCAACATATTAAAAGACTATTTAACAATAAATGTGCTTGTGCTTAAATTAATATTTAAAAATGACTTTGCATTGAAAAAAACAAGAAGGGTTTTGTATCTTAAAAAATAACGTAGATTGATGGGCTACATTTATTGTTAATATGTTTACAATATATATTGTTTTTAGATTTGGAATAAGAGATTAGTGAATAATATAGGGTGAGTTTAAATTATCAAAATACTTTCTGCTTGTTATACGAATTTCGATCTGGCGATAGATTTTTTTTAAGCTGTCTATTGCAGAAAAAGAAGGGACATTTCAACAGTTTTATAGTCCTTTAAAGCATTATAATCATCTATCTTGTTTTTAGTAATATACCAGGTGTCTTAAAAGTCCTACCCCCTCTTTTAACTTTTGTGTTTGTTAAAACAAACAAATATCCTTTGGGGAACGATACTAACTTAGCCCAAAGTGTCTTTTGAAGCAATCGGAAATTTTGAATGTACCCTAAAAATGGGGAATTTTGGGGGCAACTCAAAATTTTTAAATAGAAAGTAATTAACTTTCATTTTTATTCGTAACATTTTTTTCTACAGTGCACCGTTTCCGAGATATAAGCGAAAAACCTAAAAATGGGACCTTTCCACCCCCCTCCCGCCTTATGCTCACCTCCCAGGGGTGGGACTTTTAGTATTTTTACCTCCTAACTACTCCTAACAAAGTCCTAAAGTCAAAAATTATCGCATATTCCATGCACTCTGCAATGCATTCATTGACTGGACTATCTAGAAAAGGTGGCATTTCGCTGTTGTTACAAGTGGAGGGAAAAATAATCTTCTTTTCCTTACTCTGTGTTGCGATGCTTAATTTCTACATTTTTTAAGGAAGATAATCTAACAATTGATTTATATTTTTGTACTATGAAATATTTATTATACAAACATTACTTTCTATCAATAAGTACAGTATATAGAAAGTAGTTTATTCATCCAATATAAATAAATTAGTTTTTAAAATTGCAGAACTAAATGATTATTATAAGACAAAGTGTAGTTCCCTTTTAAAAGATAAGAAATTGAAGTTTTTTCTAGAATTTAGAATTTTTTCTAGAATTTTGTGAAAACGAACTTACTATTACATTTATAAGAATGTAGTTCATTGAACTGCAATAATTATGTATAGTTTGCACAGTTGCCTTCTAGTTTAACAAGTAAAGTTACAGAGATGTTATCTTAATTTTATCAATATTAATACATTTTTATGTTTAATAATATTTACATTAGCCTGTTTTATAGGTATACATTTTATTTCAGAAAAGTTGTATTTTTAATAGGAAATGGCATTTTTTAGACACATGATACACAATTGTAAGAATTTTATGTGAGGGTATGATTCCTAACTACAACATTTAACAAGAAAACTCAGCTTTGTAAAACAATTAAAAGATGAATTGATACAGAACTCAAACATCTGTGTTTGGAAAAAGTGCCTTTATTTATCTTTTGGCAAACTATTTTTCAAGTTTAATTAAATTAGATGAAAGCGAGGTCATCTCATTAGCTGTTCATGTAAACATTCAAAAAAACACACAACAACACTCTTTTGTTTATTAGAAGTGTAAAATATTGGATTTAAAACTCCAATCTTCATTGCAGCTATACTCTTTAACAATTTATTAAAACCTACGTGGTTTTATAAACGTGGTTTTGATAGTAAGCATAACTTTGCTTAGTGTACATGAATAGGTAGTTTTATAATTATTGGTGATTAGTATAATTTCTCTTAATGGTTAAGACCACTTGCAGATGGTCATGTTACTAATCAAAAATGACAGGTAACCTTTTATGAGCCCAAAGTCCACTAACATTTTCTGAGTGATGGAAGTGATATTTTTACTTTTTTTAAATTATCTGATATAGTAATATTATACAGGGTGATTATACAATATGACCATTATTGGGATCTCGAACTATCAGTTTCTCTAAAAACTTTAAATTGGAAACCTTCCCTGGATCTATACGTACATTAAAATTACGGTGTTACCGTATTTTTAAAATTTTTTAAATACAAAAAACTATATTTATTTCATTTTTGTTTGTTTTGTATAACATATTATTTTATGACCCTTTTGATCGTTGGTATTTTTTTATCTAAACAGGTTTGTTTACAGACAAATCAGAGTGCTTCATTTAGTTCATGCACTAATGAGTCCAACTTTAATAACAAATATCCTTACAAGACACCCATCAACCATTTCCGCCCCCCTGCCCCCACCAAAAAATTATTACTACGTTTTGGGCCCCCTCCAAACCAAATTTCTGGCTACGGGCCTGCTTGATAATAAATATTTAATGAGCACTGTGTTGAAATAAACAACTAACACTGTTAGGTCATCACAAGTAAGACACACACACACATTTTTTTTAGGATGATAATTTACATTATTTAATATATCCTAAATGTAGATTTTGGTAACCCAATTACCACAACAGAGGGTGCTAATCTAAAAGTAACACATAGATTGTATAATACCCACTCCTCAGATGTAGCCTATAGTCTCTCATTGTTAGGCCGCGTCTACAAGTGGTAGGGAGGTTAGGATTTACAATATCAAACTAAGTGAAACTTCTTAAAAATAAAACATTTTAAATGTATGGTCATTTTTACCTAACAATTTTCCCATCAAATAATCATAAGAAATTATTTGCGCTTAAAATATACTTAACTTACAACTTTCTCAGTTCCACAATTAAAAATTATACTATATATTTAATAGATTTTAATAAATTGTTAAATAGCTTTAAAAGTATTTGCATAGCTAAAACTGAAACAACTTATTACTTAACACATTCGCTACCACCATAGTAAAATTTGTTGGTACGCATAGACTATCGTCACATATATGCGACGGCTGGTTTCTATCCAAAGACTACTGCCGCAAATGTATGACGCTTGGTCTACTTAAAATAGACTGACATCGCATATTTGTGGTAGTGTTATTTTGTTATTTAACTGCTAATTTTGAAGTACTAGTATATTTAAAGACCTGATTTATTGGTACATAAGTATGTAAGGTCTGCAGCTCATACGCGGTGCTTGGTCTGTAACTTTGACGATTTTGAACGTGGGAATGTGAAGATGTTAAGTTCTCATGAAAATTACCCCTTGGGTGTTACTATAAGGGCCACTGCAATAGCTCATGTTTCCTATGGAAATTCGCTAATAACATACAATAATTACTTTTTTCAAATCCACGAGAGGTGGGGGGGTTACAGCGGGGAAGTTTCAAGAGAACGAGGCCGGGATGCAAACTGTTGAAGTTGCAAACAAATTCTACTTATACATTTCGTACACGCAGGCAGCTATTCAACGTCTTCATGAGTAGGCCAATTCCCAAAATATTTGGTTGAAACCTTGAAACATATAAACTTAATTTTGGAAACTCAGGTCATCGGTTCAGCTGCGTGGTCAATTATTATTATATTATTATAAAGCAAATAAAATATATTAAAATTATTATTAAATGTATTTTAAATTGATAAATTGTAACAATAGATAAACTACTAATTGTCACTATTTATCTATTTCTATAACAACAGTGTTTTTGATTGTTGAAATTCAGTCAAGAGCAAACATTCGCACAATACACACGCTCACATCTTTCTTCCAATGACTGTAACATTTGGAGAAAGCCAGCTGAAGACTTAACACTAACAACGTATATAGTTGGTCCACACACATACGATGAGGTTCGTAAATGCCAACACTCACCAACACCATACAACACATACAGATGGGCGTGTAAAGCCCCATAAACTGTATTTCTATAGTATAAAATATTTATATATATATAAAAAAAAATACATATATATCCGTATTTTATATGATACGAGGTGAGGTATCAGCTATTTGGACAGCTACGTGTATAACGGTTTTTTTTACGTTCTTTTTTAACTAATCTACTACATTCCCTTACACTGCGGGCCTTATTAACTGAGTCGTATGTTCGTGGTTCCCCCTATAAACGAGCAAAGAAATGGTTCGCGCATGGGTGAAAAGTGAAAAGTAACGAGGACTTGGTGTCCCGCTAATTCGTCGGTGACACCCACGTTCTTTACACTATTTCACTCAACCATTGCTTTACTCGTTACACCCACACGCGAACCACTGTTTTGTGCGTTTCAACCACGCGCGATGCACTGATTTGCGTGTCCACAACACACACACAACATACACTCTTACTCATATAGGAGTGGGTATTTCAGCTGGAACACACAATATGGGTACAATAAAACAGTTGCAAAAAGTGGTCTTTTTGTTTTATTTTACGTTTTAGTAGTAAGACACAGAATCCAGGTAAATATTTTGTTTCTAAAATGACGGTTGGCAACACTGGACTCGTTATGACATATCTGTATCCTGGGTCTGAATAGTTTATATTTTGATTTGACTAGTTCTTGTTAGTGATAACTTTGATGTAATTTACCTTTTTAGCGTTATTATAAATTGTGTTTAAAAACTTTTGTATCTTTTTTAAAATACTGAACATACTAATGTCAGATTTTACTTAGGCTAGTGTTAATCTTGTATTACTTAATTAATACTTATAATAAAATGTGTTTTTCTTGTAATTGTTTTCATTTGTTGGTGTTAATTATTTATAGTAGTAAACCAAACGTCACCAATGACGTAATGAAAACGTAATTGTCACAATTGGTACTTTATAATATAGAACAAGTTATGTTAAATAATGATTTCACAGAACATAGGCCTAATGTGACCTAATAAAAAACAAGCAAACTTGTTCATTTTCACAAAATATTTTATATAGTACAAAACGAAAAACTAACTTCAAAGTTCAAACTGCTTTACCAGGTATATAGTTCCAATTCATTATGACTTCATAAATGGTAGCCTATATATTTTATCACTCCATGACTTGTATGGTTCCCGACTCCACGCCAAATTAGTACATTACCGTAAAGCACCCGTGGAAGAATATAGACAAATCTATGTTAAATTTTAAATTGAAATAAAAGAGCACTGTGGCGACAAAATCACACTGATTTAAATAAAAACCCGAACCACAAAACAAGGAGCAAAAACTATAACTAAACAACTAAATTGTAAGTTAAGTTTAATACCTTACCCTTATGTACATTTCGATGACATGGTCATCATCCTCAGAGGGTTTTAACACTACTC
>JAGFPH010012561.1:12276-29683 GCA_018207615.1 Philaenus spumarius | reverse complement strand
GAAAGTAGAGTCTTGCAAATCAAATCAAGTTTATATAATTTGTTATTTTTTTTTATTTGTAAGCAGAGCATCTTACAAGATAGTTAGATAAAGCAGATACAGTTAGGTACTCACATTAGCAACAAATACTCTAGTGACCAATGGACTTGATATGTTGAGCGAATCGAGAAACTGTGGGCTAAGTCCGTACGTGTTTCCCCACTTGAACTGTGAATTGTTGTTGACACCACCTCTATCCACATCACGTAGTCGTCCAATAGCACCACCTCCGCCGCCACCACCACCACCTCCTCCTCCTCCGCTATTACCACCAGATCTGTCATTATCCCGGTTTCCCATACTACGTCCACCTAGTGGTCGGCCTTGCTTATCTCTTTCGACATCAAAATCCTACACACACAAAATAATTTAATTTAGTAAGAACCCATGTTGGAAACTAAATTATAAAACTGTTGTGTCATTTTCCATATCAAATCAACCACAAAAAATGATTTTGACACCTACCATCTCAGATTTTGATGAAACTTGGCATAGTTGTTCTATTCATTGATTTAAGTAACCATACCAAACTGCTTCGCTTTCTCTAATAGTTTAGTTTTTAGCCTCTTAAATTATTTGGACAATCGTGATTTTTATCACTCGACACAAAAAACTTAATTTATTTGCCTATGAAAAATTATATCTGTCTTAGGTACCAACCAATGTAGATGAAACATTTTTTGAGTAAACATCAATATGTCAGGAATAATTAAAAAATGAACAAAGCTACCAAGTCTTTATTTGTGATACAGAAAAAAATCTTAAAGTGTCATTTATAGGATTTTCGAAACCAAATGCAGAGTTCCAAGATAAAT
This sequence comes from Philaenus spumarius, assembly GCA_018207615.1. Classification (NCBI taxonomy): domain Eukaryota; kingdom Metazoa; phylum Arthropoda; class Insecta; order Hemiptera; family Aphrophoridae; genus Philaenus; species Philaenus spumarius. The sequence goes on along the minus strand of JAGFPH010012561.1, from coordinate 28,829 downwards.
GGAATATCCCCTAAAGGAAAAAGGATATCATGAAATTTGTTTTGGTTCTAAGAGACATATGAAACAGTAAAATTAGTGGTTTTTTACTCCTTTGTTATTTTTTGTCACTGCAATACCAAAATATTTTAAACAGACTTCAACAAACCTATCTAATTTTCATATTTCTATTTGATAGATTATTATTTATATATATGTATATTTTGTAAAATGAATAACTTAACAAATTTTTGGTTTTGAAGTAGGAAAATATAATAGAGCATGCCTCTTAGAACAGAAACAAAACACAAATTTAATGATCATCCATTTCCCTTTATGAGATATTCTATTTATTATGGAACTTTGCCTTTTGTTTTGAAAATTCTACAAAAGACACTTTAACATTTTTCTGGCTCCAAATAAACACTGGGTAGCTTTGTTCACTTTTTAAATTATTCCTGATATATTGATGTATACTCAAAAAACGTTTTACCTACATTGGTCGGTAACTAAGACAGATATAATTTATTTTTCATCGGAAAAAAAAAAGTTTTCTGTGGTTGAGTGATAAAAATCAAAATAATCCAACAGACAGTAAAACCTAAACTATTAGAGACAGAGCCAACAAATTTGGTATGGTTACTTAAATCAATGAATAGAACAACCATGCCAAGTTTCATCAAAATCTGAGATGGTGAGTGTCAAAATCATTAATTGACCTCCCCCCCCCCAAATCATCATTAGGAATGACCCTATTATTATTGTATGATCTCTGCACAATTTACAATAGTAGTCGTGTATCACTTTGGACCCAAATAACAAAATGTTTTTTTTTTGCACTGAATTATTTATAAAAGAATATATATACGATGGTTCATGTTTAAGAACGAACATCTTTACACAGTTGATGTTTTTGGGATGGAGATTGCCTACAGGTACGCTAAATTCTAGTACGATCATTTTAAGTAAATGAACTAAATTGTAATTAACTGTTAAAAAGAGCTGTATTAAACAATATCTGTGCAAAAAATAAATATGTGTATTACCAACTGAGTGGTGACTTTTATCTCAAACTAATATAAATTACTTGTCTTAAATAAAGCCAGGATTAACACTCACTTCTTTAACAACTAGTTTCCTTCCTTTCAGTTCAAAGCGGTGCATTTTTTCTACAGCTTTCTGAGCCAACTCTTTAGATTCAAACTCTATAATACCACAACCTCGTGGCTTGTCATTTTCATCCACAAACAACTCAACAAATGATACTTCACCAACTGCAAACATACAACAAAATAATTAGAAACATTTGAGGTGTTTCCTAGTCAAAACCTATCTCAACTTCAAAGATTTCTAGGGCACACAAAAAATATTAATTATATAACTCAACATTTCATTCTGTACTTTGTAATATAAAATAATAATTTTTATCTATTAAAATAAGAAAAACCTCAACTCTTATACATTTTTTATGAAACATTAAACTTTGTTATTTTACCGATTAAAAACAATTAATGACAAAAATGTTGTCCTTTTAATAGTCCACATGTATTATTATTAGAATTATTTACATTTGTACATACTTATTTAAGCACTTATTTAAGCCACCTAAGCCGCTAATCCGTTTAACCTATAAATTCACAGGGATAAAAATGAATAAATTGTACAACAACAGATGATCCAGCTGTGCTCATGGCCTTATGGCCAGGATAGGGAATCAGCCATATAACTAATAAAAGGAACTAAACTTACAGAGGTATAGGCCATTCTGATACTCAATTTGTGAAGTTTACCCCATGTGGCGAATTTGTAACTATAAACAATTATAAAACCATTTTCGTTATGTATAAAATGGAGCTCAGCCTACAATTTAAAACAGGTTCCATTATAGTTTACCCTCTACAATAGTTATTATAGGGGCCTACTGTAAATTTAATTAAATCGCACAAATAATCAATAACGTTTCTTACTATATGTGTTATTTAAAAAAATGTATAGCAAACTACAGTTATGGAGTCCAATAACAAAATATAAATTTAAATAAATAAATTTGTGTATACAGGGATCATAAAAATTTAATTTCGTAAGTTTTGGGGGACTTTTATTAGACTTCAAATAGAAATTTAGTGATCTCATTTTCAAGCAAATCGAAATATATATTGACGTCTTATGAAAATGTTAAGATATAAAAATAAAAATCTTTTAATCATACTGGCTAGTAGATACTTAATAAGAAATAATTTGTTTGATAAAATAGAAAACACACCGTGAAATAAACATGAACTAGAACAGTTGGTGAAACTGAACAAATAATCAGGATCTGTGTTTATAAAGATTCGTTTCTCCCTTCTCCGGCTACTAGAAAAGCTCGTTTGGTAGGTAACAGTTTAAGAACTGGTTTACTATATAATTTACAATATATGCAAATTTATACTTCACCACAAATTTGCAAGAACAGAACTTTTCGAAGAAATATCTCTGTTCTGGCCCACGGAAGAATTATAACATTTAATTATTATACGATTGATAGTGATGACCGAAGGTATTTGGTAAAATTCCATAATAATTAAAAGAAAAACACAATTTTTTGTAATTTCTAGAAGTTTTTATTGTTGAATCTTGCCGACCAAAGTTTCGCCCGTGACGGCATTGACGAGGCAGCTTTACAGACTAAAGAATATTAGAAAAACAAACGTGTTTAAACATAGAACAGTTATTCACAACAAAGAAAAAGGAAAGAGAGTGGAAAGGGGGGGGGGGGGGTGCGTAGGGTACGTATGGTCATAAGGTTGGCAATGGGTTTAGTAGAGGCGAGTTGGACAAAAATTCTACCTGATCGTTAAGTACAAGGCTAGCATCTGTACAAAATAATCTCTTAATTTCTAACATTTCCAAGGAATTCAATTTCCTACTTTTATCATTGACATGGAGAATCTTAAAGTTAATATTATTGGAAAAATCTGACACTAAATGATTTTTTTTAGATGGTTAGAGAAACTAGAGTCATTATGACCCAACCGCCAACTTCTTTTATGTTCACTTAATTTACATTTAAAACTATGGCCTGTTTGGCCTACATAAGCTGCATTACAGATGATACAAGTTAGCTTATAAACACATTTTTTCATGTTGTCTATTTTGTCTTTACAGTTTATTAACATTTCCCCTAAATTGTTTTTACAATAAAAAGCTGGTTTACAGTGATTTTTCTTTTCTAAAAGATTCTCAACAGCATAACTAATCTTGTAAACCAATGTAGTTGATTCTACGCCATTTTGGTTCGGTTTTATTAGAATCTATTGGGAATATAAGAGATTTAGCCTGGTTATTTCATTTAGTTTTCAACACTTTTTCAATAAGTTTAATATCATAACCATTATTCATAGCAATATGTTTGATGCAAGTTAATTCTAAATAAAAGTCATTATTAGACATGGGAATGTTAATGAGATGATGCAACATACTATGGAAGGCAAACATAATTTAATTATTAAATGCATTTTAGAAATATCTGGAATTCAAAAATTGAATGAAATAATAAAAAAATACAACAAATAACATGTTGTGCCAGTAAGTACCGAAAATGTCTATTGACTATCCATAACAAGGATAGAAACAAATCTAGTTTGAAACTGTAATTCTACTATCACGTTTGGTATATAGGCCTACATCTCACCTTCATTTCTAAATAGGTCCTTAAGTTCTTGCCATCTGTATTCATAAGCTATATTTGATACATAAACTCTTCTGTCTGATGGTGCTTTCCTTGAACGTTCACGACCAGGACTCCTGTCCCTGAAGCCACCACCACCTCCTCCAGAGAACCTGCTGGGTCTATCACCTCTTCTTGATCTTTCTCTATCACGGCCTCTGTCATCGCGATTTGGGGAGCTATAACAACATATGTCATTTGGTTTTACAATGTCATTTCTTTCTGACAAAACTGTTAGCCTACTAGGTAATGTAACTTTAATGACAAACAATTGTAATAATTTTAGAGAAACCATCAAAAGAACCATTTTTAAATGCATTTTTTGAAAGTACACATTTTAAACTTATAATACTTTTATTTGTAAAAATATATTTAAAAAAAAACCTAATCCATATTAAAGGAAAATAAGAGAGCAGCAAAACTTGCTCAAAATGCTACAATTTCAGATTACACGGATTGAATAAAAACCCGGAACCACAAAACAAGGAACAAAAACAATAACTAAACAACTAAATTGTAAGTTATGTTTATAAGTTATCCTTATGTACATTTCAATGACATGGTCATCATCCTCAGAGGGTTTTAACCCTACTAAGGTATACAGACAATATTACAGAGCTATATATACTCGCCCTAACCCCACACCATTCAATCTAAGACCACCTGGTGGGGGAATGGGACGAGCCACATTAAATCTACTACAAGTATCTATTATTAACAATAAAAGCCTATTTCACAATAAATTTTGAAACTAGGCCTATTAAATACTAACAAAAAAAAAACAAACTGATCTACTAAAACTATAAACAGTCAAACAGTAATAAAAATAAAATAAAAAACTAATAGGCCTAATGAAATAAATAAAAACAAAAGAAATTAAATACTTAATAAAATAAAATAACATTTATGTTATTAACCTTTAAAATCCCATATTAACAAATAGCCTACAGATCAACAAAATATAAATAATTATAGGCTTATGTTTAAAATAATATAAATAACTAAAAGCTAAAAAATAAATTAAAGTTTAAAAAATTTTGCCAATAATAAATACTATCTATTGCTAAAGGTTCTAATCCAGTCCTAAGTAAAGAAAACAATGACGAGTTAGGAATAGGCCCTTTATCTGCATTTAATAACATATCATTGTCAGCCTGAATAAATGGTACCAGGAACTGGCACATACTTTCTCACAAACATATTTAAATTATTAAACAGATTCACTGTGACTTGTAGGGTGGGGTAGGAGAGGTGATTTTTTACTAAAGTTGGAGATTAACTTAGAATAAATATTAATATTATTATCTCTAGAGAGAGAAAACTATTCCATCGATTTCGAACAAATTTGCACCAAACATGTCAATTATGCCTTTATAGATGCACGAAAAAAGGTTTTAAATTTTTTTGAAAAACAACCCCTTTTATGGCCAAAAAAACAGATCTACAGTTAGTTGTAGGGCCTACGTATATAGTCATAAGAATATAGTACACGTCATTAACAAGTGAATGTACTCGCTTCATAATCACAATTCACAATAAAAATAAGTAAAAAAATTGCCTTGTCTATCATAATTATCTTCGTTGTAGTGAACATAGAGATAATTTATAACGCAAGGAAAGACCATTTATAGGTAAATATAGAACAGTTCTTTCCGATTCCATTGATATAGAATAAACATAGATTCATTATTGATTTGTATTTTATATGATTTTTTTTCTGAACATCCGAAAATTCGGGCGTTGGGATTCAACGCACATACACGCAACGTCTGAAAAATCGGACATCGGGAGCCAAAGGGTTAAGAAATACGCCGATATGATCAAAAAGTGTTATTTTTTTATAAATTTATGAAATGTGCTGAAAATTGGAATTTTTGTCCATCTATTTTGCCGATGGAGAATACAATGGGATTTTCCAAATTATCAATTTAAGTTAGATTGACCTGGCCTTTAGTAAAGAAGACATAACATGATATTTTACCAGGAGTTTAGCCTACAGTTCTTACATTCTTGATAATCTGTTTTATTATTGTTGCTCTCTAAGCAATGTTAGGATTTTTCTAGGCAGAATGCGCTAATGTGTCGAGCCATCTTCTGACGGAAAGGAAGGGACAATAATTGTTTTGTTTCTTATAGATCACTCTTGTCTGATTACCGTATTCAGGATGAAGGATCAGTTAGGCTAGCCTATAGCCTATATGTTTAGTTATAAAAGATCAATGTTGAGAAGGTTGATAATGGAAATGAAGTTTTCGTAAATATTGAACTGTAAAGTAAATTTTATACAATTTATTTATTAATAATGTAATATTTGATTTATTCAGTATAGAGGCCTAAACTTAACCTAAAAAGTATTTGTTATATCTGTTGTTATATTTGTTATTAGACATGTCTTAGAAAAACAAGACCACTAATTTATGGCTTAATAATAACTCAAACTTAAAATGTTTTATAGGCCCTAATACAATCTTAAAATAATAAATAATCTATTATATTATTGGTAAACCTAACCTAAAATTATTTGCTTTGTTATAGTGATGGCGAAAATGTACTATTCGACCCTAGGCTGATATTATTACAGAGAGCGACGTTGTTTTAAATTCTAGTGTTAAATGTTAAAATACAGGTAAACATACTGTGATTAAATAGCCTACTATAGGTTTGAACCTTTAGGCTATTTTTTCCTTATTCTTGCATTTCTGTTGCCATAGGTTAGCCTAGGGTCGAATAGTAAATTTACGCCATAGTGATGTCTAGGAAAAACATAAGACCTCAGGTGCCAGGTGTTTCTTTACACAAACTGTTTTGAACTCTTCCACAATAGGCCTAGGCCTAAATAACATTTTTTTATTTTGCGTAGACTACACACATTTTATTATAAAAAAATAGCCTAACATATTTTTTAATCTTAATAGGCTAGGCCTAAGCAGTTATTTGAATGTAGGCTAGAATATGTTTAGTAATAAAATGGATTAAAAATATGAAATTAGTTTTATACAGATGGAGCCTAATCTAAAAAAAAACACCGAACCACTTGAACTAGCCTTGGAGACCTATAAAAAAAGCTCACATTTATTATTTTGGCAACCTACAACAAAGTTTGCATTATTTGCCAATTCTTTTACACCCACTTTTTGATTAAGTTATGTAGGAAACAATATAAATACTAACTCTGTTAGGCCTAAAGTCTTGTTTTCCATTTATTTCTGGCAGTCAAGACAGTAGAAAATTGTACTGATAACATTAAAGTGATGACTTGGCAGTCATTACTTTTAAATAATACAACAACTACCGGTATGCAAAATGGTGGACAGCAAGTCCTAATTGCAAATAACTAGTCCTAGCTTAACTGGGTTAAGTCTATATTATGTAGAAGAATTATACCTAAGTTGTAGTTAAGGCTATTATCCTTTAGCATGCCTTAACCTTATAACGGCCAAACGACACCAGAACACCATGTTTCACGGCGCAAACGCAACAACTTGACACATTTGCAAAAATTTGCATATATTTGCATAATCGCTAATTTAACCCACTTAAAATTATCCAATCGTAATAAAACTGGCACCATTGGAAAGGAAATGAATTAAACTTTAATTTTTGTATTTACAACTTTTTCGTAAAACGTATATTTACATACGTAATCATCGTTTTAAAATGTGCACATCGGCCTACAGCTATTTCCACGCGCGAATCTGCGCACAATTGTACTGTTATTTCCCACTCTTGCAACGCTTCCCACCATCTACAATAATGTTTCTTTGGCATTTCTAACATACCGTTGGATTGGTCGGGATTTCATCTTTCTGTTGGTGTCTTCCAATCAGATTTCACAGTACATTTACTTTTTCAAACAAGATTTACTGTAAACCCTTGCGATTGGACAGTCTCTCAACCGATAAACACGCCTCTTTGTCAACGATTATTTAGATGGCAACGCCCAATGTTCTGACAGATTGCTGTATACCATTTTGTAGTCCAAAGTCTGTAGTTTCTAATGGTACAAAGTAAACCGGATAAAACCGGTTTTGTGATTGTCTAAACAGCAGTGTAAAGTTACGTTGTTGTGAGATCGCCTCGGGCTTTTGTTCCCACGCTATTTCCTATGACGCAACCTACTGCAGGTGTTGATTCGGGAGTTTTTATTCGACTGATGTCTTTTTGTTATTCAGATAAATGTAACTCAAACACTTTTGTGAACTAAGGAAAGACAAGTACACCGTTCTTTTCATTGATTTATCCTCTACACTTTCTTATAATAATATTTCATTTTTGGTCAAAGCATATATTAGTAAAGCACGTTATAATCTAGGCCTATGTAGGTACCAGTTGTGTACTTGAAACATAAAAACGGTTTTTTTCACAATAAAAAATTTGAAATTGATAAATGTTTTTATACAGTTCTATTTAGAACTAAATTACGAAACTTTTTTACGCTTACGAAAAAAATACAAAAAATGTTTACTAATTGTTATGTAGGCCTAAAGTTGAACTTTTTCCTTTCGTTACTGAACATTTTTTGTTTCTTGAGCTAATAACTTTTACAATTTCAAAATAAACTTATTTTTAGTGGCATATTTGAATTCTTTGAAGTTTCTTCTACAAAAAAGCTATTGAACACATTTGGATTGGGGTTCATTTACTATTTTTGGCGAATTTTTAAAAATATGCTTGCAAAACGCTAAAAACGGGCTGGCCAATTTTAGCTTTAACCGTGGCCGTTGTTGGGTTAAAGTATTACCTAGACATAAGCCTACATACAATGTTTAACGTTTTGCAAATTGGTTTGAAACTTATGTTTATTTTTAACAGGCCTATCCCTAATTTACATGTTATAAGAAAATAATAATTATGGACAAAATATTTAGGCTACAAAATCTATAATTTTTGTTTTCCAATACAATAAGGATAATACTCTACAATTTTCTAAAATGGGTGCCAAGACAATGTTTGAAGTAAATACCCATATAGGCCTATTACTATAATTCGTGTCCACTAGACGGATATTAATAAATTAAATTGATACCGCTTACCCATCACGAGAGTCCATTCCACTGTTCATGTTAAAAAAACGATTTTATTCAAATAGCCTATCACACAAAAATTTAAAGCAATAGTTCGTCAGAATTGTCGTTCTTGTCACAAGATTGCTCAACTCCAAACCTTGAAGTGAAAATGCCAAATTACAAACGCGTCTTTTGTACACTATACACCTTCCATATACAAAAACTAAAAAAGCGGCTAATGCCAATGGACTAATGGCGGACCAGGACCAGGACAATGAACAAGAAATAACGGAAATACATTTTTATCTCTGCACAGAATACAGCCCACAGAGTCAAGTGTATCTACTGTACACGACATGACGACAGTATAAAAATACATAATTATTACCTTTTAGGTAATAGTTAATTAATTAGGTATCTTTAATCAATGATATAATAGGCCTACTATCTAAACGAGTTCAATAACAATGACGCTTTACAATTAGATAAATTTTGGAAACTAATCACACATTTTATCTCGTTGGGATTTTGTGGTTATATCAGTATTATTTTATATACAAAAATAGTACTGTTTAAAATGAAGATAACATAGTGTGAAACAAAATCATCTTTTAGTTATTTTTCATTGGCTAAAGAAATTATTGTTTTTAGTTTAAATAAAATAATTATATTTATGAAGAAGAGTTAATAATTTTGAAGTTAATGTTCACTAGAGGTCTATGAACTAAACCAAAGGATTTTTATAATACAGATTGAGAGATCACAGCTGGATCACAGCACACAGTGTCAGGACAATACAGATGTTTCTCTACAGATGTTCATGTTCGTATTCTTCAAACAAAAGTTCGAGTTCAAGAATCAATTGGAGGTTAGGGCTGTCCCGGCTGTCAATTATTCTATTATTTGGCTTTTGGTTTGGAGTTGGACTTTGAACTGTTTAGCATCAGGATCAGAAAAGCACAGTAACACAAATACCCAACCTTCCTCCTATAGAAAATTGTTAACGGAATTGATAACGATAATTACAGTGCTATAAGACGTGAGTTCATTCAACCAGTATTATTGTAAACATTTTTAAACAATGGCAATATTTTCAAGGTGTCAAAAGTATTTAACTGCAGGTATTTCTGCTTGTGGGGGAGCCCTAATTATGTATTATGGTATTAATTATAAAACTAATAGTGAGCCCTGGACAGCTCATGCCTCTTGGACTACAAATTTCATACCGTCCTGCCAGTGGGATAGTAATTGGGACAGGTAATATGATACTTCAAATAATGTATGTTTAGAATATAGGCTTAGGCTAACGAAGCACAATAATCCATGTTACTAAGTGTATTTCTCTTCTTTTTTGTGTTCAAACTTGTTAGTATTTTTTCTTTGAATGGATCTACGTATGTAGCTCAAATCTGATTGCAGACCAGAAAGAATATTATTAAAATTATTATATTAGCCCTATTTACAAGTTAGGGCCTGTGCTATTTTGAACAAATCAAACTGCAATATTTGTAAGCAATTTATGTTTTTGCTGACAGAAAGATTAAATTAGTTAAAGAGAAGTTGTTTAGGCCTAGCGAGGAATATCTAAAACGGAGTAGCCTATGAACAGACTAATAATGAAGAAAAATTGTTAGTAGATAAAGTAGGCTATTTAGAAATTCAAACATACATCCAACGACAGCATAACCCTGCATGCTTTAGTCTGTAAAATCAGTTGTGTAATGTTTACGTTGAGTTAGTAGGCCTACTATGGGTTTAAAATAGGGTCATTCCTTATCAAATCGTCCAATGAAAAATTAATTTTGAACCTGCATGTCTCAGTTTTAATACATGATTTTTGTATGTTAGTTGCATGAACTAAATACATCACAAATCTATTTTTTCCATACTTTTTACTTGAATAGTTTTTGTAATATCATTTGATATGTAACATGACAAACTGAAAACAAAGCAACAATTTTACTGGTTTTTCAAAATTCAATTTTGAAAATCTCAAAATACCATCTTACATTTTTTTAAATGTTTGTAAAAGATATGGTTTCGATATATTGGTTACATTCATGCCAATTATCAAGGTAGAGAAAAAATGGGGTCAAGAGTAAATCAAATCTAGATAAGTAGGTGCTAAAAAAGTAGGTGTAAGTAGGTTACAATCATGTATAAAAATTGTAACAAGAGAAAGAGTAGGACTAGTGTGCATACAAATTATAAGAAACTCTTTTTATGAAGTTAAATCCTAGCCTAATTTTCACTTTAAATGTTATCTATTCATCCAGTATTCTTGGATAAAATATTTATTAAATAAAATGAAGCACATTATCTTGCTAAAATTTTGTATAATTGACAAAAGATATTATATTGCTTTTGGGAGAAAAAAATAGTGTTTGTAATTATAAATACTAAATATGACATGTTTAATTCAAGTACAAACTTGCAGAGATATATGTGTGTAAGTTGACGTTAATAAAGGCAGGTAAAATAAATTAAACGTACACCCAATATAAACCTAGACTGCCTAGACTGATAAACCAACATTTTACTTTTATTAAATGTATTTACAATGAATGGACATTTAACTGTGTTTATCATTTTAGCTAATTAATTCTACACCTTTATTATAATAACATTGGACGTATGGAAACAGTAATAGCCTACTTGTATTAAAATATAAAATTATATTAACTTACTTTTCTAAGTTTGTATTGTAAACACATACTTTCCATTTCTCGAATCCACATTACAAAATTGCATTTATCACTTAAAATTTAACTTACTTTTAATACCAGCGCTTGACGATAATATCCCAACTACGCCGGATGGAACCGAACATCTCTTAACTTAAATTGTTGAACCAAAACACTTGTTTCTTGTATGTATTTACATTCATTACCATAGCAACCAATTTGATAACGGTTTCTCGTTACGTGTTACATTTTCTATTTGTCAACTCCTACCGTAAGCCGCATAAAGGCACTTCGTTCCAAAAATAATGAATTTTGTAAAAAAAACAAAGTGAAGGCTATTAAAGATTATAGCGAAAGTTATAGATGGAAATCAAACTTCTTGGCAATTAGCTAAAAGTATGTGATGTCATCAAGTATTACTTCAAACGCATCACCACTGAGCGCCACAGTAGCTTTCCAGCTGACGGAAGTCGGTTATGTTATTTTTGTTTTTTATGACGAAACCTAAAAATACTTTCAAAAGGATGTTTGAGTTTTAGACTTAGTAACAAAAGGGAGTCTGTGGAATACCAAACATCTAAGTGTCACGTCCTCCATTTAGCTTAAATTCAAATTAAGCTAATTTAGCTGTATAGATTAACATTACACATACTTCTTTGGTAAAACTGAAATTGTTTTCTGGCATTTAAGTGAAAATTGAATGTTGAATATTTTAGAAGAGACCCAGCAAGCCTGGTGAAACCATCAAAAGGATCTGATGATGACAATAGATACAATCAAGAAATAGAACAGCTAAAGCCGAAAGCAACACGCCACTTGCTTCTTATTCGTCATGGGCAATATAACCTTAATGGCAGGACTGATAAGGACAGGACTTTAACAAAATTAGGTAACTTATCACTTTCTTAAGAACTAGTTTAGTTGTTTATTTAATTAGATATCTTGGATATTGCAAAAAGGGTGGCAATTAAATCCAATAAAGTATCATTGAAGACCCAATCGAATTATTTGAGAAATGTAGTACAGTTGAGTCTCGCTGGTCGGTTTAGTGGGAATTCAGAATAGGCGGATTTCATGAATAATATCAACGTATTGACTTGTTAAGGAGTAAATTAAGTACGGGGACATCTGCTAGTGTCTATTCTAGACAGCGTTGATCGGCTCGGAGGAAATCGAGGAGGATATGAACGCTCAAACTGAACTCATAGCACACGCGGCAAATGCTCTTGACCTCGCTCTATTAGTAACAGTGTAGGTTTACATCAGCCGGGGTTATTTCCTTCTGTTGCTTTACGATTCCGTTTTCTTCTAAAAATAGAAAGAAAGGGATAGGTTATTCGATTCCGCAGTCTGTCCGTTAGTGCCGCATTATGTTGAAAAAAGATCGAGAAAACAAATTCCTTTGAGATAACGAAAACAAAGGAGAAAAACGAATGAAAGCAAAACTGGCAGGTGGCAACAACACTACTAGTGCCTAGCTGTTGTATCTAATCTTTCCTTCTTTCTGAAGAACCCGGTATCCGTTTCACCGGACGCCTGTTGCCATAGCTTCCTTCCCGCAAAACGGATGGAAAATGTAAAGGGAAAAAACAGCTTTCATTCCAGTTTGAGTTCAAGCATTTTTATCAAGCTTAGGCTTTATATATGTACTAGGGGCTCTGCCCCTGGACGCTTCGTGTCCCAACCCCGCCTCAGATGGCTGCTTCGCTTCGCTTCATTTGGAAAATTCTCTAAAGAATCTTGTTAATCTTTGGCTCGTTTGTACATAGGTGACTGAGCACAAATCAGCTGTTTTATTTGGCAGCTGACTCAAACTCATTAAACATTATCTCCATAAGATTAACATGGGAAATTTGAAGGATTGTTTGGCGGAGCTCCTTCTTAGGTTAATAGCGGCTAAAGGGATGATTGGATCTTGAATCTGACGGAAAATTCCTTCTTTGAAATTTAATTTTCTACAACTTTTGTATTTAACATTTTTTGCTACCTCTTACTGTTTTTTTACTAAATGCGCTCAAAGTGAGAAATTGAAGAAATTGAAAAAATCAAAAAAGTCTTTCCCACCTAAAAGGTGCTTCCAAAATTAAAAAATGTGAAATTCTGGCAATTTTCCCAAAAGTTTCTCGCCGAGAGCTTTAATTCAAGTATGAGGTCGAGGGGGGTATGATTACTGGAAGTGCCTAATAATTAATGTCAGTGAATCGGTGAAATCGTCTAGCTTTAAGGACTTTGGGGGGAGCCTCCCTTCTCGGATGAATAGTGGCTAAATGAATGATTGGATCTTGAATCTGAAGGAAAATCTCTTCTTTGAAATTAAATTTTCTACAACTTTTGTATTTAACATTTTTTGATATCTCTTTCCCCTTTCTTACTAAATGCGCTCAAAGTGGGAAAATGAAGAAATTGAAAAAATCGAAAAAAAATTTCCCGCCCAAAAGGTGCTTCCAAAATTAAAAAATGTTAAATTCTGGCAATTTTACCGAAAGTTTCTCGTCTAGAGCTTTAATTCAAGTATGAGGTCAAGGGAGGTACGATTATGGGAAGTGCCTAATAATTAATGTCAGTGAATCAGTGAAACCGGCTAGCTTTAAAAACGTTGGGCGGGAGCTTCCCTTCTCGGATGAATAGTGGCTAAATGGATGATTGGATCTTAAATCTGATGAAAAATCGTTAGTCTGAAATTAAACTTAAATTAAATTGTATTTAACAATTTTTGCTATCTCTTACCGTTTTCTTACAAAACGCGCTCAAAGTGAAAAAATTAAAAAAAATCTAAAAAATCTTTCCCACCCAAAAGGTGCTTGCAAAATAAAAAATGTTAACTTCTGGCAATTTTCCCAAAAGTTTCTCGTCGAGAGCTTTAATTCAAGTATAAGGTTGAGGAGGGTCCGATTACGGGAAGTGCCTAATAATTAATGTCAATGAATCAGTGTTACCGTCTAGCTTTATATAACTAGATTATTTAACTTATTTGTATAACAATAAATGTACGTTTTTTCACAAACGTCTTTTTACTTTCTCCTGTTTTTTTGTAAAAAAAATCTTAACTCTGTTCGGAATAGCGAGACTCTACTGTATGTAACATTGCTGATATTTTATTTCTTTTCCAATATCTATAGAAATAATAAAATCGTGTCTGTCTCTCTGTTTGTGAACGTTCAAAAGTTGTGACGTCCTTACTGACCAAAGACAAATATTTCGCCCTCTTTTGTACGTTTGTGCTTATAACTTTATACTGGTAGCATCTAGATTCAATTTCAGATACTCATTGGATTCAGCTCGCCAAGTTCTTTCAAATACCTACCTGAGCCGATTCTGAGGTTGCTTGAATAGATAGGCCATTTGTTGGAAATTGCCTTAGTCAATCTATTCTACAATGTTCTTCATGTCATGTACTTCCTGCACAGCGTTGCAAATCAATCAGTTAAAATGACATATTCCAAAATATGATTCTTACTTCAGTTTTACGGTAGTTAATATATCAACAGGTATTAACACGTGTCTAGCGACAGGGAAAACCTGGAAAAGTCAGGGAATTTTACTTTTCTGGAAAAATCAGGGAATTTTGGTTAAGGTCAGGGGAAAATAACATTTCTAAGGAAAATAGTTCAAAATAACTACTTAAAATCATAGATTAATACAATTTTTAATTGAGAAAATAGACATTAAAGATAAGATGAACTTCTAAATTAATCAATAAGAAAACTACCGCACATATTCTGATATGTAAAAACAATTATCGGCAAGTTACGGGAGTGATTGTGGCAGCTTGTTCCAATGCACTTGCCTTGATATGACCTTGAAACCTTTCTCTAACGTGCTGTTTCTAAAAATGTTAGTTTTAATTTTAAATGTTTTCAAATCTGGGTATCTTCGTATCAATTAATTAAATATTCAATGCAAATCTGTACCGGTAGCTGGATTACAAAAACCAATTAGTTATTTCTTTTGTTATAATATAATAAAATATAATTTGAGTAATTAATTGTTTAATTTAATATTTATAGTCATAATAAATGTGTAATTTGCAACTGCTGGTGGTGGGTACAGTAACATAATTAGTATTAAATATTGAACAGTATTAATATTACCGTGTTTAATTAAATATTTAATTAATTCCCTAAAAATTGATTTGCTCACCAATATAATTTGAATGATTTACTAAAATAAAATTAGCATGGTTTTGTTTGTGCTTTTTCTAAGATTTGTCAGGGAAAAAGTAATTCAGACAGGGAAATGTCAGGGAAAAGTCAGGGAATTTCAAAAGGTCTTGTCACTAGACACCCTGAACTAGTTAGCCCCCGTGAAAAATCACTGGCAGGTTAATTAGATACACATCAGAAATACATAATTAAAAAAAATACTATTTAAAAACAATAGACTTTATTTAGGCCTACCTACTGTAACTATGCTGACAGTGATTTTTAACTCGGTAAATGTGAACAATTATAAGGATTATAGAACTGTAGGCTTATTTGTAAATTTTTTTAATTATATAAATTTGTTATTATACATTTAATGAAAGATAAAAATACTATCTTTTAATTGCTTTTTATTTCATATTACTTGATCAAATAATTTAGAAGTTATTAATATTATATTAAAGAAATTAATAATCGAATATGTTTATTTGTTATACGAAGATATACAAATTTTTCCGACGAATAGGTATCTCTTCTTTAAATTTCTATGAACGAATATATTGATGATAAAAGGTTGTATTTATACACAGTTTATAACCTCAAAGCAAATCTTATAACGTACTACACCATAAATTAATTGAACTATTCATATTTAAAAAAATCAACTTCACAAGAAATTATAATGATTGAAGTTGTTAACATAACCCCAAAGTATAATGTACACTGGGTTTTGTTTAAGTATTACAGATGATATATAAAAGCGAAATACCACTCACTCATCACGATTTCTCAAAAACTACCGAATGGATTGAAATGAAATTTGGTATGTAGCTTCCTCTAGAGCCATAGGTGCTCACTAAGAAAGGGTTTGAAAAAATTCGAAATTTTAGGGGGGGTTTGGGGATCAAAGTTATTAAAAAACGATTTCTTCAAAACTACCAAACGGATTGAAATTAAATTTGGTATGTAGCTTCCTCTAGGGCCATAGGTGCTCACTAAGAAAGGGTTTGAAAAAATTTGAAATTTTAGGGGGGGT
>JAGFPH010012561.1:0-12176 GCA_018207615.1 Philaenus spumarius | reverse complement strand
GATCACCAAGAAAGGGTTTGAAAAAATTTGAAATTTTAGGGGGGGTTTGGGGGGATCAAAGTTATTAAATCACGATTTCTTCAAAACTACCAAACGGATTGGAATGAAATTTGGTATGTAGCTTCCTCTAGGACCATAGGTGCTTACTAAGAAAGGGTTTAAAAAAATTCGAAATTTTAGAGGGGGTTAGGGGGGATCAAAGTTATTAAATCACGATTTCTTCAAAACTACCGAACGGATTGGAATGAAATTTGGTATGTAGCTTCCTCTATTGCCATAAGTGTTCACTAAAAAAGGGTTTTAAAAAATTGGAAATTTTAGGGGGTTTGGGGGGTAAAATTACTAAATCACGATTTCTCCAAAACTACCGAACGGATTGGAATGAAATTTGGTATGTAGCTTCCTCTAGAGCCATAGGTGATTACTAAGAAAGGGTTTAAAAAAATTCGAAATTTTAAAAGGGGTTTGGGGGGATTAAAGTTATTAAATCATGATTTCTTCAAAACTACCTAACGGATTGGAATGCAATTTGGTATGTAGCTTCCTCTAGGGTCATAGGTGCTCACTAAGAAAGGGTATGAAAAATTTCGAAATTTTAGGAGGGGTTTGGGGGGATCAAAGTTACTAAAATCATAATTTCAGATCTTTTATTATTATGAAAATAGTGCTTTTATTATTTAAGATCTATATATATATAAAAGCCAAATACCACTCACTGACTAAACACTTAAAAAGAATACAATTACGTTAAAAGACTGAAAATACCAACCACCTCGGGCAATGCCGTACGGGTCAGCTAGTATTATGTTACTCACATATGTATGGACTTACACTCGCTTTTATAGGAGTTGATTTTTCTTAGCAATAATAAGTAAGTTTTTTCATTTAATAAAAATGCAATAACTTAAAAATTTGCTATGAATTGACTGAAATTAATAATTATATGTTGTTTCTTGATTAGTTTTTAATTTGAGTACTGTTTAATTTAGGCCAAGAACAAGCAATGTTGACGGGTCAGAGATTGAAAGAATTGGGCTACGACTTCTCCGAAGTAACGGTATCTACAATGACAAGAGCTAATGAGACTGCTGCTTTAATACAACAACAATTGCCTTCACTTCCTACTTCTCATTGTGCTTTATTGGTTGAAGGAGCCCCAGTACCTCCAGAACCTCCAGTAGGCCATTGGAAACCTGAAGCTTATGTGAGTACTCTATTAATCTGACTGTTACTTGACTTGCATTGATTCATTTTCTCGTGTACGTAGTTTTGACTGTTTCACAGTATTTGTTACCAAGAGCAATAGTTATTTGTGTAACTAGTGCGCAAAGTGACACTTTGCTGCACTTGAGAGAAATCTTTACGCACGAGCCGCAGGCGAGTGCGGAAAGTTTCTCGAGTGCAGCAAAGACACTTTGCGCCCGTGTAACACATTATATTTTTCCTACAGTTACTATAAACCATATAAATAACAGGTAATTGTATATAAAGGTGAACTTTTATTATGTATTTCCACAAATTAACAAATCAAAACTTAAACGAAATTGTTTCACAAAGTAACAAATAAAAATCTGAATGAATGTTTATACAAACATAATGAATTATGTATTATTATAATCATAATCACTTTCACTCTGTTCATTATTTGCAAACATTTTACTTAGGCCTATAAACAAACACTCTTATCTATCAAATACTCAACAACAGGATATAGGTTAAGTTATAAGTCCAAAGCGTTGAATGACAACAATGCACCATTTGATCGATTTAGTCACACAGCTGATCGAGTTAGTAGTGTTGCCAACTTGTTTTCAAGAGAAACGTATTACGTGCCTTATACATGCACACTATTTTGTGTTGTTTGGTTGAAATTCTGGAGTGCGGGAAAGTAAAATGAGTGCGGGAAAGTGAAATGAGTGCGGGAAAGTGAAATGAGTGCGGGAAAGTAAGTAAATGCAGGAATCAGCTACTTTGCGTACTATAATCAGTGCAAGAAGACCCGCTTTGTCAGGTAACTGTAGGAAAATTATATTTTATTCCTCTCTGAAAAGGTGCTTAACGTATTAAATTTGTAAGTTTAATTATGATTTTTAAATCTTTTATCGTAATCTTAGGTAGAAATAAGGTGATAATGAACTCGTTTGTTCGTACTTAATTTTGTAAAGTATGTAGTATTAGGTTTTATTCAATTTCGCAATGAATGATTTCACGCTTTATTCAATTTTGCATAGAATGTGGTATTATGTCAGGTGTTCTGCAATGGTATTTTTCAAATCCTTATAATATATACCGGGTGATTCAGAACTACACGGCAAAGTCTCGGTAGCTCATTTTATAGCTAAAAATAAGAAAAAAAGTTCATATAAACATAGGCTCGAAAATGCTTCATTTTCCAAATATCCGCCATTTTGTTTTTTTTTACAAAATAATTCATATCTAGAGAAATGTTTGACTGATTGAGTTCAAACATGGCATGAAGTTTACCCTAACAATGATCTATCTCAAGAAAAATAAGCGATTATATCCAATCATCCGTTTCAAAATGGCGCCGGTTTGACAATTTCAAACCTAAATTACTCAAAAACCTTACATTTTAACTAAAAATGTCAAGATACCTTTTTTGTAGCCCTTTTGATTCTCTATGGGGTGGTGTAACCGTCATAACAATCGGATGAAGGATAATAACAGTATATCATGATTATGAACATACAATATTGTTGTGCTTACTGCGTGTTGGTATAGGATGGCGGGTTGAACAAACCAATTATTACACAACTAATATCCTTCATCCGATTGTTTTGACAGTTCACCTGACCACCGACTTAAATTACAGCTTAAAATGGGGTTGGTTGTAGGGAATTTCCGTTGGTTCTCTTAAAGGAATAAATCAACAGAATACATTTAAGTTACTTTGAAGCACTTGCTCGAAGGAGACACGGTATTCGGAAGAGCCCTGAGGTATTCCACGATCCCATGATACCCCCTTAGCTGTATATATAGGTTGGACAGGATCTGAAATGATCACTCAACAGAGTTATATTCCACAAAAGTTCTTCTTTGGGTAAAACTGCAGCCGAGAAAGAGGACTCCGTTACCATTAAAAGTTGTAACACTAACAGCCATGTAACAGAAATACTCATGATGATAATAAATAAATAATTTCCCATTATGACTAAAGCATAAAGGTTTGGTCTAAATAAAATGAAAGACGCAATATAGAATACCAAACATTTATAATTCTGATATATACATATACAAATTCTTTTGTGACGCAAATAGTTAAAGTAAAATCATTTAAATAAAAATAAATAAAGTAAAAGGCAGACTATTAGTAAATAAAGTAAAAAAGCAGACTTAGGGTGTATTAATCAACAAAAGATAACGTGTATGAATTGTATAAAAAGTTATTGTCAGTCGAAAATAAGTGCGTATTGTAGAACGAACGGTTAAAAGGGACAAATAAATGATTACACAATAGACAATTTAATAAATGATTACACAATAGACAATTTAATAAATGAAGAACAGTTAAACACATGTAAAGAAATCAATATGTATCAGCGTATATAACAAAGTACATCATAATATCGGCATATGTGTCGGAACGCAGGACAAACAATAAGCGTCGAAATAATTTCAATAGAGAAGGTCGTGTACGGCACCAAGAAGATGCTAGAACTCTAAATATGGGGTGGAAGCTTATATGTGTTGTAAGCTGCAGGAGGTGTGAATTTTGGTAAAGAATGTAGTTTTTTCATCGGAATAGAAACAAATGTTGTTCTAAAGTAAAGCAGAGGTGCTTCGGCGTTAGTGTGAACTTGGAAAATGAAATCGATGGTGTAAGTTATGCGACAGGTGAATTAATAGAAAGTCAACCATGTGCTTCGACAAAACGCGCGCAATGGATAGATAGTGCTTCATATTGATGTGTAATTACAAAGAAATCCTAGGTAAAAACAGTGAAATAAACAACGCAGTAAGTAATAATGGCCATAGGACATAAGTATCTCAGTCTGCAATTTTAGAATTTTGATTATTTTAACAAGTAGCTTCATTTGATTTTATTGCGTCATACATTTAAGGTAGGCTTGACCACACTTTGTACAGATTTTTTTTTTTATAATTGACTTGTTTGTTTTTGTAATGCTGATATATTCTGTTGTAAATAATTATTTCTTGATAATGTTTGAGTAAAGAATTAGTTGTTCCGCTACAATGTCTTAGATTCCTTTATTTAGCCACG
Source organism: Philaenus spumarius (assembly GCA_018207615.1). Taxonomy (NCBI): domain Eukaryota; kingdom Metazoa; phylum Arthropoda; class Insecta; order Hemiptera; family Aphrophoridae; genus Philaenus; species Philaenus spumarius. Next base: position 7,933 of record JAGFPH010012561.1, on the reverse strand, counting down.
CACATTCACTAGGCTGTACATTGCAGCCAAGTACTCACCCCTGAGAAAATTAAGTTAAAATAATAAATCAGTAGTAGTAATTACCAATACATAAATGTTAATACATAAATGCTAAAAGAGCAAACAGAAAGTTATATATGGATTATTAATTTTTTTCATATGAGAATTAAACAAAGGTGATTTTAAGGTTTTTATTAATAAAGTGTCTAAGGTAGGCCTAAGGTGAGTTGTAGTTTAAGGTGTAAGGTGAATGAAGGTAAAGTGAAGCTTAAGGTTGATGTTAAGGTGTAATTCTACGTTGGAGTGGAGGTGAGATACATGGTGTATAATAATTTTTTATGGAGGCAGAGAAGTAAGAGGTGTTTTTTGATGATTTTAAGTTATGATATGAATGACGATTTTTTTTATATTGAAGGTAAATAAGTGAATGAAATAAAGGAGAGGTAGAGAATAATCCATATATAGCATTTTATTAGTTTGAAAATATTTTTTTTAAATCTTTTGCAAGTTTTTCCGAACCCCATTTTTTTTTAACAGTTTATATCTTATTATATTTTTATTTTTGTAACCTTCAGTTACAAAATGGCGCCCAACGTGAGGCTGTTAAACGAAAGCGAAGTGGATGTCGTGGTAACTTTGGAGGTTTTTTGAGGCGTTGTGGCGGACAACTTATAATCTCAAATTGTTGAATACGATTCTAGAATATGGCAAATAGGGTAGAAATGGACGATTCAGGATTGGACCTGGATCAATCTATCAGTTTGAGTGTACAGGATGAGGTTGGGAATTCAGAGATAATGAAAGATAGCGAAAATACAAATAAGGTTAGGTCAGATGACAAAAGTGTGGGAGATAAATTTGATGCAATGATGCAATTCTTGAATTCAAAGTTTGAAAGTTTTAACAATAATCTAAATAGCAAAATTGAAAACTTAAGTGTAGAAAATAAAGTAAACAATGAAAATCTAAATAGCAAAATTGAAAATTTAAGTGTAGAAAATAAAGTAAACATTGAAAATCTAAATAGCAAAATTGAAAATTTAAGTGTAGAGAATAAAGTAAATAATGTCAATTTAAATACGAAGCTAGATAATCTCCAAGTAGAAATGGAGGTTATGCGCAAGGAATGTAAAGATTTGAAAGCAGAAAGTGACCTAAGATTTAGTGAAATTTCAAAAAGCTTAGATGTAAAAATACAGTCAATTGATAATAAGGTAAATGACATTTCCAAATCTTTTGAAAGTAAATTAACAGAAGTGAATACGAGCGTGATCAGTAAAGTAAATGTAGTAGAAAATAAATGTTTTGAAATTGAAAACAAAGTTGATGGTGATTTAATTAAAATAGAACAGAAAGTGAATGATACATTTATATTGGTAGATATAGAAATTGAACAGGTAAAGCAAAAAACAAAAGATTTGGAAGGAGATTTTACTGATAAAATTAATTCTAAATTTAAGAGTGTAAGTAGTAATTTAGAAGAATTTAAGAATGATATTGAAAATAGGCTTGATAATAATTCTGTGGAAATGTTTAATAAGTGTAGGCAAGATAAATGGGAATTTAAAAAGGTATTAATTAGGAAATATTTTAAAGAAGAGGCAGAAATTTGGTTCGATGTTCATAATGTAGAGTGGAAAGATTTTTCAGAATTTAAAGTAGCTTTCTTAAATAGATTTTGGTCTCAGGACAAACAGGAAAATTTAAGAGTAAAAATAATGTTAGGAAAAATATATCAAGGACAGGTTAGCCACATACATAATTATGTTATTAGATTATTCTATCAAACTCAATTCTTAGATCCACCAATGCCAATGGAAACATTTACTAGGCATATTGTTAAGCAGTTACCAAATGACCTAAGGCTAGTATTGTTGGCAGCAATGCCTGACAACTTGAATAAATTAGAAAAGATTATAATGGATTGGCAGGAAAGCCAAAAACATATTGGTGAGAATAGGAATAGTAGTTCAGAAGTAAATATGTCTCGCAAAGACTTTAATCAAAATAGGCCACCATTTTTTCAAAATAGGCCATTTCAACAACATAGGCAGCAATATGATCAGAATAGGCCAACGTTTTAGCATAATAGGCCACCATTTGAACAAAATAGGTCATTTAATCAGAATAGGCCACCAGCTAATGCAAATAGTAATGGAAATATATATAATAGGGAACAAAGTGGACAACAGAATAGGCCACCAAATAACTTTAACAGACATATGGCAGGTAATGATAATAATCAAAATAGGCAAACCTTACCTGAACAGCATAAGGGAAACGAGCACCGACAATAATACAATCGGCTGGTATTAAATTGTCGAAACAAGACAAGCCGACAGAATGTAGTGTTAATAAGATTTTAACGACACACATACATAAAAGTAATAATAATAATTTAGATTTAGAATCAAATGATATGTTAATTAATGAAAATAATTTCACTGAAATTAAGTCTAAGCCTATTAAGGGTGACATAGTAGAAATTGAAATAGAAGTTTTCAATAAAAAATATTCCTGTATAGTAGATTCTGGTTCAGAAGTTACAGTAGTAAGTGAAAATATTTTCAAAGAATTGGTAGAAATAAGTCAAAATAAGGTTATGGAGTTACCAGTATCAAATTTGTTAATAACTGGAGTAACTGGTACTAGAAGCAAAAGAATTTCAAAGCAAATATGTTTAGAGGTTAGAATAAATAATAAAACTTTATTAATGAATTTTTTGGTAATAAATGGGTTAAATTTGGATTTCATAATGGGGTGTGATTTTTTGGAAAGTTGTAAAGCTAGAATAGATTTTGAAAATAGGTTAATACATTTTAAATACGAGGACATTGAAGTAAATACAAAATTCATTAATAAAGAAGAAATGTATGTGTGTGGTTTAAAATTATGTAAAAATAAGAATAATGTTGTTTTTGAAGAAACGAATATGTTTAATAATATAGAGTCACAAATGGAGGACACGGTTTATTCTTTTTATAATGAGGCAATGTATAGTGATGACAATTTGGAAATAGTAGATAACGATCGGGAATTAGAGTGGGAACAAAATTTAATAGAAGTAATTAATAGTAGTAACTTGGGAAGTGAATTAGAACAAAGTAAGTTGGCCACTGTTTTAAATTATTATAGAGACATTTTTTCGGACAAGGCGAAAAAGATAAAAGATTTTAAGGCCAAATTAAATATTAAACAAAATGAACCGTTTGTAAATAGGTCGTATGCAGTGCCTCATTCAAAAAGAGAAGCGGTGCACTGGAAATTGAAAAAATGATAGCAAACGATATTTTAGAAAGTTCAAGCAGTCCTTATTCAAATCCCTTAGTATGCGTCATAAAAAAGGACGGCTCAGTAAGATTGTGTCTAGACGCAAGACAAGTAAATAAGTTAATAGTACCTGACAGGGAAGCACCTGAGAACATTGATGACTTGTTACAAAGATTTGAGGGGGTAAATTATATTAGCAGTATTGGTTTAGTAAGTGGGTTTTGGCAAATAGAATTGGATGCAGAATCCAGAAAATATGTAGCATTTACATTTAATGGGCGAAATTTACAGTTCAAAAGATTACCGTTTGGTTTAAATATAAGTACCTCAGTGTTCAAGAAAGGGTTAAGCCATGTCATGGGACCAGAAGTCCAATCTTTTGCTATCATTTATGTCGATGACATCTGAATAGCGTCAAAAACATTTCATGAACACATTGAACATTTGGCAAGACTTTTTGAAAGATTAAGACAGTTCAATGATACAGTAAAGCTTAGTAAATCTAGTTTTTGCAAAAGGGAGATTAATTTTTTAGGTTATCATATTTCAAATTTGGGTATAAGGGCAGATGAAGAAAAAGTTAGAGTCATTCAATCATTTCCAGAGCCAAGAAACTTAAAACAATTACAAAGTTTTTTGGGTCTGTGTAATTACTATAGAAAATTCAGACAAAACTATGCAGAGTTAACGGCACAATTTCGACATTTGTTAGGGAATAATGGTAAAACAAAGAAACAATGGATATGGAGAGAGGCAGATAGAGAAGTATTTAACAGAATTAAACAGGAATTCTTGAAATGTGTTATGCTGAAACATCCGAACTTTAGTGAGACCTTTTACATGAGCACCGATGCTTCAGATATTGCTTTAGGAGTTATATTATATTAACTAGACCAGAATGGCGATAAGATGGTAATAGCATTTGCTAGCAGAAGCTTGCAAGACTTTGAGCTGAGATATACCATAACAGAAAAGGAACTGCTGAGCATTCTGTTTGGATGTAAAAAGTTTAGGAACTACATTTTAGGAAATAAGACAATAGTAAGATCGGATCATAAGGCGCTCATGTTTTTGAAGAACTGTAAGTTGACTCATGGGAGATTGCTTAGGTGGATGTTGTACCTTCAGGAATACAATTAGACATAGAATACTGTCCAGGTAAAGAAAATATAGCTGCAGATGTGTTGTCAAGAACAAATAATAAAGATATGGTTAGAAAGAACGAAGAGGGTGTGCTAAAAGTGTATAATGCTAATTTAGAAAAACAATGGAAATTTAATGATAAGAGAATTAAGAAAATGTTTGAAAATTTAATAATAGAACAGCTAAAGGATGTTAAATATAAACAAATAATAGAAACCTTAAATGATAGAGATCAAAATTATAGTAAGTTAAAGAAATATTTTGTAATTTATAAGAATGTATTGTTTAGAAGGTATAACGATTCAGATAGTTATAAGATATGTATACCATCAGTTATGTTAGATAGTGTAATAAATGACTGTCATGAAAGGTACGGTCACATTGGCAGCAGCAAATGTTATCGTATCTTGAGAGAAACATTTAGTTTTCTGAAAATGAAAAAAATTATAAAAAATAAATTAAGGGGATGTATACTTTGTCAGAAAAGCAAAATTAGTAATCAAAAGCAAGAGGGATTAATGAAAAACATAATACCGAATAAGCCATTAGATTTGATCGCGTTTGATTTATTTGGAGAGTTGCCCGTTGGGAGGGGAGGCGTTAAATATATTTTTGTCGTGTTGGATGTTTTTTCTAAATTTGTAAAATTGTATCCAGTAAAAAGGGCAATCTCAAAAGTTTTGGCAGAAAAGATAACACAATGTTATATGGTAGAAGTAGGGAAACCGAATGTCATTCTAAGTGATCATGGCAGTCAATTTCAATCAAATGTATGGTACGATGTTTTAGGATGGGAAGGGATTCACATTAGGCACACATCTGTATATCATCCTCAAAGCAATCCCAGCGAAAGATGCATGAGGGAGTTAGGAAAAATGTTTCGGATTTACATGAACGAACAGCATAACAAGTGGCCTGATTATGTGTCATTTATAGAGAGGTGTATAAACTATTCCATACATGACTCTACAAACTTTGCACCTTATGAGATTATGTATCAAAAGAAATGTCCAAGAATATATAGAAATTTGGTTGAAAGTCCAAATCAAAGTGAAATAAATAATGATGAAAGATTGGCATTGGTAAGGAAACAACTTAGGTTGAAGGCTGATCAGCGCAAAAGATTGCATGACAAAAATATAAAACCCATAGTTTATGAAGTAGGAGATTTAGTATTGGTGAAGAATCACTATTTATCATCGCATCTCAAGAAAGAGATAAAGAAGTTCTTTCTATTGTATAGAGGTCCATATAAGGTAAAAGCGAGAAAGATGGAGAACGCTTATGTTTTGGAAGAGATAGAGACTGGAGATGAGATAGGCACCTATAATGTGGTGGAACTGCGAAAATTCTATGTTTCAACTAACCTTAATACTTGCTACACCGTAATACTTGTATTAGGTGTTAGTTGATAATTAATGATAACATAGATAGATAAGCATGTTGTATACAGTTGTATAATGAATAATTGTGAGAGTTAATAGATAATTTAATCCAAGTTTGTGTGTTGTAGCCAGGCATGGCCCAACGCGTCATCATTGCGGGTCAAAGAGATAGCAATGTTGGGTCATGTCTGGTGATTTCAAGGTACGGCGTCCTTTAAAAAACGGCCAAGTAGCTGATGTTCACTCACCAAGGTGAACATCAGTGATTTATGTTTGCTGGTGTCATAAACCTCCATAGCTGTAAGGATGGTGTTTGCTGACGCACACCATCACAAACTTTATGTATTATTTTTTATGTATATATGCACATGTATATTTTCTTTTCTTCTCCATTTCTTGCCTGGTTGCTGCGCTCTGATGGAATGATCCATGTACGTTGTTTAAGAGGGGATCGTTGCCATTTTTAGAGGTGTTCATTCGCAATTTGATATGCAGGTGTGGTGTGGTAGATTTGTATGAGTGTATGTAAATGTAAATGTAAATTTTAAATATTGTAAAGAATTTGATTTGTGAAGTGAATGATTGTTTAAAATGTGTTAACTAAGAATGATTGAGTGTAGAATTGCCACAAGTTAAAGATAAGTGAATTTTAGTTGTTGCCATGGTAATTAATAATGTGTAATTTTTGATTAATGAGTGAATTCTGATTTGTAAATAATGTATAATTTTTGATTTGTGAATAATGTTGAATCTAATAATGTTGAGTGATGAACAATGAAAACTCTAATACTCGAGTGATTTCAATGATGTATAATTTTTGATTGACAGTCTTGATGATGAAAAATAATGTGTAATTTTGATTTTCAGTAATATTTGATTGTATTATTTGACTGTGAAACTTGATATTGATGTGTAATTAATTCTTGAATATTGTTTTATTGTGACATTTGATTTCAATGTTAGATTGTTTTGAGTTGACAATCATGAATTTTTTGGTTTTTTGAATTTTTTTTGAATTTTTTGGTTTTTTGAATTTTGATTTTTTTCTGTGGCAACTAATAATTGATTTGAATGTAAACATTGGCAAACAAAATTTTTTTAAATAAGAACAATGATTTGGATTTTTAAATATTAATAATAAATAAATATAACTTGTATTTTTTGAAATTTTTTAATAATGTGAAGACCAGATTTCTTTGAAATTTTAAATTTTCTTTAATTTTTTTTCTGTTACATGGACTGTGGTGTTTTTGGTGTTCATGAAAGCAAATTCCATGAATTTCTTTCATGAACAGGGATATCTGTAACACTAACAGCCATGTAACAGAAATACTCATGATGATAATAAATAAATAATTTCCCATAATGACTAAAGCATAGAGGTTTGGTCTAAATAAAATGAAAGACGCAATATAGAATACCAAACATTTATAATTCTGATATATACATGTACAAATTCTTTTGTGACGCAAATAGTTAAAGTAAAATCATTTAAATAAAAATAAATAAAGTAAAAGGCAGACTATTAGTAAATAAAGTAAAAAAGCAGACTTAGGGTGTATTAATCAACAAAAGATATAACGTGTATGAATTGTATAAAAAGTTATTGTCAGTCGAAAATAAGTGCGTATTGTAGAACGAACGGTTAAAAGGGACAAATAAATGATTACACAATAGACAATTTAATAAATGAAAAACAGTTAAACACATGTAAAGAAATCAATATGTATCAGCGTATATAACAAAGCACATCATAATATCGGCATATGTGTCGGAACGCAGGACAAACAGTAAGCGTCGAAATAATTTCAATAGAGAAGGTCGTGTACGGCACCAAGAAGATGCTAGAACTCTAAATATGGCGTGGAAGCTTATATGTGTTGTAAGCTGCAGGAGGTGTGAATTTTGGTAAAGAATGTAGTTTTTTCATCGGAATAGAAACAAATGTTGTTCTAAAGTAAAGCAGAGGTGCTTCGGCGTTAGTGTGAACTTGGAAAATGAAATCGATGGTGTAAGTTATGCGACAGGTGAATTAATAGAAAGTCAACCATGTGCTTCGACAAAATGCGCGCAATGGATAGATAGTGCTTCATATTGATGTGTAATTACAAAGAAATCCTAGGTAAAAACAGTGA
>JAGFPH010012559.1:0-13603 GCA_018207615.1 Philaenus spumarius | reverse complement strand
CTCCTGATGTTGTATACTACCAGGAGTGTATGTTTCGCTGTCTATACACTTAAAATTATATACTCCTGATGTTGTATATTGCCAGGAGTCTATATATCATTGTCTAGACACTTTTATATACTCTTGATTTTGTATTCCAACATGGTTTTATGTTTTGCTGTCTAGACATTTAAAATAATATACTTCTGATGTTCAATAGCGCCAGGATTTATGTCTTCCTATAATTTCAATTTATTTTGTAATATTATTTTCACAGATGGCTCTAAACTGGACAGCAGTGTCAGTTGTGCATTTGTTCTGTTAAAAAGTTGTTTTACATTTTATTACCTAAGAGAACCGTTTGCAATATTAAAGGTACTGTAAACTGTATCCCATCGTTAATACATCTGTTTATATTATTTAATTCTAGAAATTCTCTGGAATCCATCCAAGATATTATTTATACTCTAAGGCCTCTAGTTAATCATGTTCTGTGTTCCATACAAATACTTTGATTTGAGGGTGTTAGGGTGTCGTTCTATTATTTTCCGGGTTTCGCTGAAATACTAAGGCAGAATTATTATCTGCTATGGAAACCACGCACTGACAGCCTATCATGGTGTAGGTACTATCATCTCACCATTTTTCTATTTTTTAGCAAGCCTTATGTAGACATTGGAAGAAGAATAAGTAGCGGTACCGAATAATAAATGATGAGAGATTAAAGTCGTCCATGGATACCTTCAAACCGCGATAGCCAATCAGAGAAAGTGGTGGCTTCACGTCTACGCATCTACTCTTCCATCCTATCCATTGGATTCTGACCCTTGTCCATACTCTTTAAAATTCCTAGCCTCAAAGCATTTTCTTTAGGATAGTGACAAAATAAAGCACATCCTTTGGAGATTTCGATTACCAAATTACATTCAGACGATGCTAATCAGTCCATAAATAAGGTGTTAGCTATTCTTCATCACTTGAATGTGTCTGGAAATATTTAGAGATACTTGTCGTTTTGACTTTCTGTATCTTTCCTAAATTTAATGCTATAAGATTTATTATTTTGTTAAGTAGTTTTAATTAATATTTTATTTGTTTTTATGTAACAGGGACCCTTTACACTAATGTATCTTGTGGTTAATAATTGTTAGTGTTTACAAATTGTAATCGGTGTTGTTGTCTAGTTTTATTAATGTGTTGTAGATTTAACTCCCAGTGTCCTGTGTGTTTGTGAATGTGTTGCAATTGTTCAATTTATGAGTATTAATTGAAAGCTATTAGTTTTCAAGCGACTATGACTACTCCTTGAGTTAACTTACTTCCTTGAGCTGCTTTATTAGCACACTTAAAATTACAATAGTTTTCATAAACCTTTCCATCGGAGGCACAAACAGGGTTGTAATTTCTGTGGCATTTGCAATTCAATTCAATCGTGGTCTGCAAACAAAGGCACAATTAATTAGCTACTACAAAAATGGCTTAGTTTGTTAAATTTGTAAAGCTTTATTTGTATAGTAGACAAAGTTATACCTTTACAAAGTGTCTTGACTTCAGTTATACACCTTAAATTAATTTTTATTTCGATACACTCTCTATTTGCTATCGTCCTCTGTGATATTCCTTGAAATTTAATGCTCTGTAGACTGGGTCTTAATGTTTACTTTACAAATGTAAACAACTTCCTTCAATAACGACTTTTCAGTGGTCCAATGTTTGAGATTAACCTGCCTGCTGTTTCAGCAAATATAGATCGTCTATTATCAGATGATTTGAAGTTACAAACAAAATCGCAAGTACAAAACTGCACGAAAAACAGTAAAATAAGCATGCGATTACAACCTGTACACTCGATTCCACGTTCACCGTGCAGTACAGAGCGCCCATGTCCAAACGACAGTCTCAGCGATACTAGCCAACTAAAAAACATCAACATTAACATCAAAATAAAACTACATAGTGTAACTGACTCTCTACAAGCTTTGATAGCACCAGGTGTATTTGGCTGAAATTTCAGTCAGGTTAATAGCTACAACTGACAACCAATATTAAATAATTGAAAAAAATAATTTGTCTTAGATCATTTAATTTATTTGGTAGGAAAGATTAATTAACTTTTCTAATTTCATAATAAGTTGAATTTTATGAAAGCACAAATCATTTAATTTAAGTTTTAACTTCATTCACCAATAAAATGTCAATATTTTGTGTTTGTTCTGCCTTTCTTATCATATGTATTGTGTGTTTGTTCTGCCTTTCTTATCATATGTATTGTGTGTTTGTTCTGTCTTTCTAATCATATTTTGTGAATAGTGTTTGAAAACATTGATTCTATAGTTTAAGCCTATGTTTTAATAATACCTGTATTATTTTTTCTTCAATTTCTCTTCCACTCTCTCAAAAATGGTCTATGCCAATTAAACTTATACAATACAAAAATAGAGAGTTATTTTTAAGTCTCTGTACTCGGTACTGTTAACTTCGTGTGTTGTCTATAAAAAATATAGGCCTACTACATTAGAAGTAACAAAAAACAAAAGTGCCGTGTTTTGAGAGTTAGCAAAGACGTTTGAAACAGTAAGTAGAAATACATATTTTATTTAGAAAATAAAATTCAATTGCTTTCTGGGTGATGATGCATTACTATTTTAAGAGTTACCTAAAACCGAAAAGACAAACAATATCAAACGGTCGTGAAACTAGTGAAATATACAGAAGCCAACATTTTATGTTTATTGAATGTATTTCAGCGCTTGACGATAGTATCTAAACTACGCCGGACGGAACCGATCGTCTCTTAATTTTAAATTGATGAACCAAAACACATGTGTCTTAAATATATTCACATTCATTGCCATAGCAACCAATTTGATAACGTTTTTTCGCTTCGCTTATTTTCTATTTGTAATTGTCACAGCAACCAATTAATAACACTTTTTTTGTTACACAATAAATTTTATATTTGTTAGCTCCTACCGCTAACCTTGGTATTATTATCTCTGCCGCTAACTAAGAATACCGAAGTTCGGTGGTATTAACTTCGTCCAATAATCCGTGTATGGATATCTTAAAACCACCAAAGTAATCGATAGGAATAGACACCTCTAACATGGAATAGTGCTTTCTCATTTTTTTGAAATGTATAAATTTGCTAATTTGGTTATTTGGTAATGAATGTAAATGCATTAAAGAAACGTGTGTTGATTCAATATAGGCCTAACCTAAAATTATGTTGTTAAATTTTTAACACAAATCAGCTGTTTAACTTTAATACTTAACAACAGATATTAAAATTATAATAAAGTAGGATTCTCTCGAAGATTTTCGACCTGTGTTGGAACAGTACAGAAGGGAAAACTGACATGAATATAAATTGTTGGTTTAATCAGAAATTTAATCATTGTTTTTATTTTGTCCCATTTAACCTGGCAGGGGTCGATTGTAACGTGAAGGGTTTACCACGTTCGTTTCGACCGGCAGTCAATAAAACGCTAATGTGTATCACAAATATAATTTATTTATAAACAAATTTCAATAGGTTCAGGGAGTCTCTCTGTCTTCGTATTCCAGGATTATTAAAGTTTTCGTCCTGTACTCTCTCTTCTTTTTCGACTCTGTCTAAAAGTCTAGAAATTCTTTCTTCTTCGTTTCGATCCATAATAAATAACAATTTTTAAATACTAGCAAAACTTAAAAATTATACACAAAAAACACACAAAATGAAAGTCAAAGAAATAAGACTACGCTATGCGTCGAACACAGTTTAATAACACACAAAACACGTAACTCGAGGGGTCGCGTATGTATGAAAAGATCGTATTCGCTATTCATTAACTGAAATGGTACAGAGAGAGGGAACAGTATGATTATGGTGCGGACGACTCAATTTGAAGGTACCGAACGGGTGGAAGCATTGTGTATACAGTTTTCGCGTAAGGATGGTCCTAAATTAAATTAAATTGTTGAAATGGCCGTGCCCGACCACCGCCGGGTTAAAATTTAACCCATTAATTCCCAACGCTACGTAAACTAAACATTTTTAAAATTATCTATTTAAAATATGTTCTTTAATTAAATAAATTTTTTGCTATTACAATTTATTAAAAACATAACAAGTAATAATCTTTTTAAAGAAGTATACCGATATAACCAAAAAGTGTTACTTAGCAAATGTATGGACTGTGCCGAAATTTGGGATTTCTTCGGCCGTATTTTCGTTGATCTATTTGTCCCATGGAGAATACAATGGGATTTTCCAAATTATCAATTTAGATTGACCTGACGTTTAGTAAAGAAGAAATTACATGATAGTTGACAAATAGTTTATAGTTTTTGCATACCTGATGTGTTTTGTTATTGTTGCATCTACGCAACGTTGGGATTTCCAGGTAGAAATTGCTAATGTGTCGCGCCATCTTCAGAAGGACATGAAGGGACAATTATTATTTTGTTTCTTGTCGATCGCTCTTGTGTGATCATTAAAGATCAGTGTTGATTAGTATGTTAAAAAATCAGTGTTGGTTAGAGTATTTTTTGGAAAATATTGAACTGGAGTTCAGTTTCAAATTATGGTGCTTATGAAGCTCCAATGGTGTATAAATTCATACCTTATGGTAGAAAAACAAGCACTTATGAAAACGAATTGGGACTGGGAGAAAACGTTGTGATTGAAATATTGTCAGTTGTTTAACAACCATCTGCTCATCGCATATTTTTTTGACTACTTTTTTCTTCGTACTAGTTATTTTGTTTGCTGAATGGAAAGGGTTTTTACACTGCCGGGAAACCCGTACGTGTAGCGCAATGGAAACAGCAAAAAATATAAAGAAAAAGATCGTGGTAAATATGATTTTTCTTTTGACAATGAACAAAAAATGTTGTTAGTTAGATGGAGCATTCAGTGGTGAAAGTTGCAACCAATAACTGTAAAATTGAACTTCTAGTAGGGGCAGTAAGATACAACAGGAAAGAAAAAAAGGGAATGATTCAATTCCTCATCCAAAAGTTATAGCTGAGTATAATTATCAAATGGGAGGAGTAGATTTGAATGACAACGGAATATCCAACTACAGAATCAACGTAAAAAGAAAAAAAGTGGTGGTGGCCAATCTTTGTAAATTTGATTGACAGTGTTACTCCTGGAAAATATACAATTTGGCAAATAAAAAATGCCAGAGTTAGATTTTAAGTATTACATAGCAGTCATTCTTATGAAAATGGTTGACATTAAAGGCGGATATATAGTAAGACCAAGCGACCAAATAAACTTTCCTTTCAAACCAAATTATGGACGACCATATAAAAGCGAATTAGGCATTCATATTCGATTTTATAACGTCAGTCATGTGATAGTAGAAGAGAAAAATAAAGCAAGAATATGTAGACAATGCCAAAACAACACAATTTACATTTGTGCTAAGTGTCAGGTGCATCGTCACAAAAACTGTTTTGAACAATTCCACACTAAGTAACAAAAATAACTTAAACATGATTGTCTATAGAATCATTAAAAGAATATAAACAACGATTTATATTCATGACAGTTTACACTTCTCCGTCGGCAGTCTCACGACTGCTTTCTTTTGTATTTTAGTTTTTGAATTTATCAGCTTGAATTGAATGCTCTTATTTTTAGGCGATGATAACCATTCAGATTTTTCAGATGCCTTAAATTTGAAGAATTACTCAATAGTTTTACACTATTTTCTTGTTTTGGTCTTCTAATTTACCTTCAAGAAGAACCACTAAAATTTCAAAATTCATTTTCCTTACTTTAGTTCTGTTTTTGCATAATCATTAGCCGAACTTCCACTATTCTAAATTTCAACAATCTTTGGGGGAAAATATGGACAGATGGACTGATAGACAGACACAATAGATACCGCTGTAATGCCATTTTGTCTTGGTACGGAACAGAAAAACCTGATATATTTATTAAAATTTAATCAGTGAACAGTGGATTCTTTGTTTTTACTTGTGATTATGCTTAACTTGTTAAAAAAGAACGTAGTGCATTGTACATTGAACAGTATAAATACACTATTATACTGAATACTAATACTGTACTAATACTAATAGTGTACCACTATTATACACCATTGAACTTGTATACACTATTATACACTTAATTATTATACAACTTACATGTTTTCCTAATTGTCTAAATTGTCGAGGTGTCACGTTGACAATGCAAACAATCACTACAATACAGAATACTCCCAACTTAGGCGACATGGTTACTGAACAAGTGTTAGTACAGTACGTGAATGGATATGCCGTAAGATGTATTCTACTGTGATTTATGTAGCCTATTGTGGAGTTATTTGAAAAACAAAAAATGCAATTAAAACCAATTTAATATTCTGAAAGAATGATTTTAGTAATCAAATAATAAATCTATTATTCTAATCTTCTAGTCGTAATGAGTTTAAAATTTATGTATCGAATCAAAGTGAGTTCAGTGAGATACGCAGTAGTTAACTACCACGCATTGTTTATTATTGGTTTATAGCACATTTAGCTGTACACCAAGTACATTAAATAATAATAATAAAAAAAAGTAGATTTTCTGACTATATTGCTTATCTGTTTAATCTATATTGGTTATCTGCTACCTAATTATTTAAAGTAGCATTTTTATTTAGTTTCAAATTGACTGACTGAAATCAATTAATTCTTTAAAAAAGTATTAAATCAAATATGTCATAGAAAGGGCGCAAAACTAGAGGAGCATGGGAACGAAAAAAATTGCAAGGAGAGTTCGGCTACAAGTTGTCAGTGAAATAATTTAAGTAAGGACAGAATATCAGAAGAGTTTCCATATTTTTGTATTGCTGGTTTTAGGAAGCACCTCCAGTAGCCTGGTTATACCGAGTAGTCCATAACCAATACATTTTTAAATGTCTCAATAATTAATAATTAGTATATTAATTTTAAAGTTTGTGTAATGTTATTGCTGATAAAAATCGTTTTGAGCAATGAAGTTTAAGTGTATAATGTCGTATTCTACTTAATTGTAAAACGTTCAAAATTGCTTTTATCGACATTAACACATTCTTTTAACATTTTGAAACACTCTGACATACAGTTTGACATAAGTAGAGTTCGAAGCACATAAGTGCATCTCTAATTAAGTGCTTCGTTTTCTCAATACCGGAAAAAAGTAGTTATTTGGGAACCATCAAGTTACCGTGACGGCCATTCAACGTTATCTCGATGCCTTATCCAATGTCTCGGGAAGTTCTTTTTAAATAAATTACAATTTTTGTTTCTCTTCAAAAATTTTGAATCATATGTGGCAAAGACTTGCTAGATGTAGAGATCAGCGAAGTAAGCCTTTTTCATAAATTGCGGAAGTTGATACCAACAACGGTTAATTCAGAAACTATGTTTCAAAAGACAACATAATGGGCATAAAACCTAACTGTAATCTCCACTATTAATCACTCTCTAGAAGACAATGTAAATATCTCGGACGAACGGCTATAAATTAAGTTAACGTATTAAGCGTAGAATTCATGTTTTCGCCAGGAAATGCTATCATGATGCACGTTGCAAAGAATTTAAACCGTTTATAAATGCCAAAACCATTCACATTTTATGTTTGAATTGGAGCACCAATAGTAGTTTTACATATATTAAAAGTTGATTCGTTTACAGTTCATGTGTTGGTCACCCTAAATATTTCGACTTTCGGATACTTGTGACGTCATTTACACTCACTTCTCTTGTGCTTAACCGGTCGAAATGTGCCACCCTGAATTCACAATTTACTTCTCCACTGTTCTGACTCTCACAAGAGCACTATTACAATGGATGTTTAACCATGTAGACAAAAATGTTTAAGCAATACAATCTATACTAATATTATAAAGAGGTAAAGTTAGTTTTTTTGTTTGCTTGTTTGTATGTAGGGGGTAATCTCTGGAACTACTGAACCGATTGAAAAAATAGTTTTACTAATAAAAAGCTACACTATCCCTGAGTAACATAGGCTATAATTCATTTCGATAAAAACATTTTTTATTTCAATATTCGCAAATGTAGCCTGAAAAAATTCTTAGGTTAGGCCTAGATTGATAAACCAAAACATGAATTTACATTTTTAAAATATAAATATATTTTATAATTATTGTATTATGAAATTAAAAACATATTAAACAAATTAGTAGCAAGAATGACAGTATAACATTTTACTTTTAACCATCAGCAGATTTTTGAGACTCTGCATTTAGCCTACATCACGTCTCCTAATTTGGAGTAATAACAATAATAAGAGCTGACCCGTGCGAATTAGGAGTAAGCCTACACTTACCTGATTTAATACGTTGATTTAATTCAGTTAATTAAGTTTGTTTATAAATAAAAGTTTATAAAAAATTACCAATGCTTTACGTTGATTTAATTTGATTGATTTGCGGGATAGATTACACCTGCATATAAGAATGTAAACAATCTAACTAACAGCTGTCATGTTTGTTAAAAAGATTGTTAATAGAATGAGTCATTCATTAGAAACCATATGAAGTTTAAATAAAAGTTTTTTAAATAAATTTTTGTAATGAAGATATAAATTTTAAGCTGTTTGTCTATTTTTCGTCAATAGTGGGGAACATAAGCTTTAAAATGATGCTTGAATAATTAATTTTGATAAAGAAAGTAATTGAGATATCGCTGAACGACAAAAAATCACCTTCGTGGAATATTATATAAAGATTATTTATTACTTGTACAAATAAGTACAATATAAATCAAATAAATTAAATAATAAATATAAATAATATTTCCTATAAATATATATAACTCATATTAAACTTAATAACTTAGAAATAATGAAATGGATAAAACACTAAAACACTTCGAAAACAATTAATAATACAAAGAATTAAACATAGCTCTGTTATCTAATAAGAGTAAAACAATAAATTAACTAAATAAAAATAAAATGATTAATGACAAAATATTTATAATTATGATTCACGCATTACGTAAAACACATATTATTATAACAATGCAATTTGATATGCTATGAACTTATACTTTAAATGAAATAAAACAATAACACAAAATCTCACAACAAATACGTTCACTAAATCAAACGCGTTTCAACGACAAAGTCGCCATCCTCAGTGATAAAGCTACAAAAGCCAAACTACAACCTTTATTAGTTTGTACAGAGTTGTAGTTTGGCTTTTGTAGCTTTATCACTGAGGATGGCGACTTTTTCGTTGAAACGCGTTTGATTTATTGAACGTATTTGTTGTGAGATTTTGTGTTATTGTTTTATTTCATCTATATTGTTCTCACAAGTCCAGCTCATTATTTACTTAACTTAAACTTTACTTAGTTTATACAATATTTTCATAAAAAATTCGGAAAAACCATTTGTCAAAAATAAAACAATAACAACTACAATACAGA
The DNA here is from genome assembly GCA_018207615.1 of Philaenus spumarius. Taxonomy (NCBI): domain Eukaryota; kingdom Metazoa; phylum Arthropoda; class Insecta; order Hemiptera; family Aphrophoridae; genus Philaenus; species Philaenus spumarius. The sequence continues at coordinate 4,207 of JAGFPH010012559.1, read as the reverse complement.
TTTTAAATAAATAAATATCTTAACTGTTAACTGCCATACTCCTTGAAATTCTTTAACCCAAATGTTATTACCACTAAAAAAACTTTTTTTAAATTAATTAAACTTAATAAGTAATTTTAAAATATTTAATTATGACTTCCGTCACGTCTTATTTTTCCTCTGGTTGCACAGAGAACACAAATTTTAGGTTGCAATAAATAAGTTATTTTATTCAGGTTAATTGATTCTGTTCCGGCCTTATACAACAGCTTATTAAATTATTATTATTGTTATCAATACATATTTTAAGAATTAAATATGAATCTAATTTACATCTATAGTGGTAACTGGTAACAATAGTACTTTAATAAGATATTTAAAGCTTCTGAACTACTTCTGATTGCTATAGAATTTATTTTTGTAATTTGTTTCCTAATTCTTCTTAATTTTTTATTTTTTAAAATTAATTTTAATACCCCTGAGTCCTTTCTTTAAGTTTACCTCACATAATATATCTCAATAAAATTTAGAAAAAAAATTAATTTAAAATGTACGCTCAATAAAATGTATCTCACTTAGTGACATTTTGTATTCACTGAGTATCCTTGCGTACAAAATTTAATTCTGGAAACAAAGATATTCTCTAATATCTAACAATTCCTTTAGAAGTTTGTGTAGTTTTTGTAATTTACATTTCAGTTAATGTAAAGGCATTTAAAATGCATATCATCTAGTTAGGGCCTACTAAAAGATATAAGCGTAACTCTTATTGAAAAGATAAACACTAGTTTTGAGTTGAAGAATTATTTTACAAAAAATGATTTATGGTACATTATGTAATTACTATACAAATACTCAGTTTGCAATTTAGAGAAACTTATGAACACTATAGTTTAATAACTTCTGGATGTACTGACTATTAAAATTGGTTTAAAATGTGGTTAGTGTAACTAGTGTAATTTTGGCTAGTTTAGTTTACCAAAATCAATAAATATAGGTACTTTTATTTCCAGCCCTCGTCTTCAAAATTTACAATTAGTTATTCTTTTTCCAATTATCGCATAACTTGGACTGAATTAGGGTAGGCTGTAAAAGTATTATACCCTACCGTCATCATATTGACCTCCTCTCAGAGTTCTATTGGGGATCATTCTGACATTAAAACTACATTTTATATTTATTATTAAACGAGTTATAAAACTAAATAGTTTTAAATTGTCTAACTGTCATATGGCCTACTTAAATATAAATTTCATTAAAATACGAAGTAGTTTAAGGTTTTATATAATGTATGTAATAAATGTAGTTATAGATTTGACAACGTTTTCCTAATGGACTTAATTCTCTTAAAGATGTTTCAAAAATATTTTGTGTTTTTGTATATTCGAGCAGTTAATTAATTGTTGATTATTTAAACTAACAATCAAGCTGTTGCTAGGCAAACATTTATATTAAGCCTTTCTTTCATCTCAAGTCCAATCTACAAAAACTCATTGCATCTTAAAATCGCAGTCCTAGTAGACCTCTCCAATGTTATTGCGTAAGTTTATTTGAAAACAAAATTATGTTTAACTCTAAAAACGCATTGCAACTTATAATCGACTGCCTAGTAGACCCTTTCAACGTAATGGTGTAACGACGTAAGTTTATTTCTAGTTTAAAATTGCAAATCAAATTAGAGGTAAACTCTAATATTGCATATTAATATTGTATACCATTTTTACAACGTTATGGCGTACGGTTATTTTAAGTTTAAAGTTTGGAAACAAAATTTTCTGTAAACTTTGTGAACTTATTCATCTTAATTTGTCTACACGGTCTTCCTAGTAGACCCCTTTAATGTTGTAGTGTAAATTTATTTATAGTTTAAAATTTGAAACAAAATTTGCGGTAAACTATAAAACGTATTGCATCTTGCTTTATACCGACCGACTAGGGGTTTTCATCGTTGTGCTAAATGGATGTGAAGTTTAAATATTTTTTTAAAATTATATGTAAACTCTGAGAACTATTCATCTTACTTCATTCCATCCAGCTATTTAACAAAATCAAGGTTATGACGTAAGTTTTCTTGTAGAGTAAGAATTGCAAACAAAATTATCAGCGAATTCTGAGAAATCATTGCATGTTACCACCCGCCTAACAAACCCCTGACACGTTATTGGTATATTTGTTCGATATTATCAATATTAGTACAAATGGTTCGTATTTAAAAACTCTTGCAATTCGTATTTAAAAATTCTTGCAATTAATACAGTATACAATTATTAAGAGTTTTAAAGTTCAGATTGTTTTAAAACTTTACTACTTTTCAAAGTTGTTATGTAAACAAATCTATTGTAAAGGTTACATTCCAGTATTGGTTTCTCATCCATGTGCACAAAATTTATTTAGAATAAACGTAGATTACATCGAGAAACTTAAATATTAAACTGACATAATATGAAGATAAAGTTACAGAAACAAACAACAAATTTGAAATCATTCTATATGTTGACTATTTTCACATATTTGTAACAGTTTGAAATCTGCCCCCTGGTGTATGTATCCGCAATATTATGTATGCACCGGATTTTCAGCGATTTTGTTCTATCTGTAGTGATTGTTAAATATTTTTACAACAGGACGTATCAGTAAGTTCCGGTGTTCACGGAGTGCATGCCAATGCCAGAGAATATCGATAGTAAGTTATTGTTGCTGAAGGAAAAGAATTATTATAATCCCAGCCATTTTTGTTTAGTGGGCAAGCTGGCTTTATCTTTTATGAAATTTGATTCCAATTTTTGCAACTATAATATTTTTTTTAGAGTATTTAAAAAAATAAATCTTTAACAAACTTTTTTAAATGGTGCAATAATTTGTATGTTTGGTTAGTATAAAATAAAACGTAATCAAAAAAACTATTGAAGGTTATTATATGTTATATAAAAGGATTATGTACATAGTTGTGAGTTGTATAAACATATTTTTTAATATTGTGACCATTTTCATAAGCATTTTAAAATCTTTTTGCTATAAAATGATTTTTAATAATGTAGAATGTATTTTTTTAAATACAATTGAAACATTTGTGGTACGTCTGGCTGTGTAGATATTAATAAGTCTGGGTTGTAAACAAATAATTTCACACCTTCGTCTGTAAAAACTAACATCTTCGATATATTTTTAGAAGGAAAGATTTTGTTTTATTGCCTTGGAAATATTATTCCAGAATAAGTTAAGCCTTAGAAGTTAAATTCATTTAATACACTTGCAATGGTAGGCTACGTTTCTTTTGGCTTAGTTATAAAAGTTTTTAGTATCGCCAATTCAAGTAAATCGTATTTCTGAGAGTTTATTTAAGTATTATTTTTACACATATAGTGTAGTATTTTAAATCAAAATTACCCCCTTAACTAAACAAACTCTTTTAATCTAGGAATTTGGTATGTATATTGTATTTAGCTACTATATTTCATGTTGTATAATTATATGCTGTAATAACCTCGCAAAAAAAACCTGTACTATGGTTCGCCATCTTGTAAAATGGCATGATCTACAAAATGAGGGGTCACACACTAGGGGTTTATATTTAAAAATATTGAGTAGCCCCCAAAAATTCCGATTTTGAGTTGGGGGGCAACGCTGCCCTTTGCATGGGGAAGTGTGTTTTTATGACCTATAAACAACCCCCGGGTTTGGATTTTCTATCAATGCTCGGTGGAGAGTTAAGGGGGTGTCTCCAGACTTTTAACTAACCCTGTATAATCCTCTCACAATATATCAAAAGCTTTTGGTAAAGTATGACAAGAAGGCCTGCCTGCTTTACAAACTAGCCCACAGCCCAGTTCCTCCATGCTATCCACTCATAGACCCAACGAGGCAGGAGTTCCCCAAGGGTCGGTTCTTGGACCGTTATTGTACCTCCTGTACACTAATGACATTTCAGTCATGCCCAAAGCATCACTACGTCTCTTTGCTGACGACGCTTTGTTTTACTATAAATATCTTAACCTGGAATATGGTTCGTCAGTAATCCTACATCCTACAATTCTCAACAACAAAAGTAGTTTGTTCATGTCCAGATAAATGTTAACGATTTCCTCACACATGAGATTTTTTATAGAAACACATGAGACATACGACGTTAGAATTTGTTTAAGCACTAATATACAAAATAGCAAAATATTTCTAAGCTTTTAAGGAAACATTTATAGTGTATTTTAGTTGCCAATATCTGAATGACTGC
>JAGFPH010012558.1:8819-24093 GCA_018207615.1 Philaenus spumarius | reverse complement strand
AGGCGGCAGGGGTGGGGGGGGGGGGGGGGGGGGCAAAATCTAAAATTTCCCAACTTTGTGTGGGGGTTCCAAATGCGCAGAAGGGGGCTCTGTATTATTTTGTGTGGAATACATCCCAGTGGAGATGTGTCCTGGAGGCCCTCCCTCGTATTTTTTTTTTTAAATGAACTTTAAAAGTCTTTAATATTTTACAAGAATTTTAACATGTTTTTCACATTATTGGAAAAACATTCCTCATATTTTCCCCACCATTTTATTTTTTCCCAATATCTGCCGCAAACTTAAACGTTACCCCATTTTGGAAAAAATCTGGCAACACTGCTGGTCTGGCGGCCTGGAGCAGTGCGTGGCGCGTCAGTGACACCAAACTAACAAGGGTTGGTACTAAATTTCCCAGAACATCGTTTAAAAGAAGACAACGCATTTATTTGGTACAGAAATATTTGGATTTGTCCAAAATTTTTGTATTGGAAATTATAACTTAAGGGTCTGCTCCAGTAACGAGAAAGCAACCGGAAACGCAACCGCTTCTCACTGTATCCCTATCTAAACAGTGCAATTTCTTGCAGACGAACGCTTTGACATTGCCTCATTTCAAACCATTTTATAAGTCTATCTTTTGTAATTGAGTGTTGAAAAAGAAACTGAATATTCTTTATAAAATTTTGGATCCGGCTTGCAAAATCTTTTTCATTATTAATTTTTTACTGTGTTAGAAAAAAAATTCAAACTTTGTACTTACAAAATGTCAATTACATAACAAATCAAAGCATTTAAAAAAATGTAATTTCAAGACGGATGCGTATTGTGACTGTGCTTAAAGCGAGACCTTGCAAACAATTTTATGATAACAAATAAACGAAATAAATGGTTTGAAATTTAACATTGCTCTTATGGGATGAAAATCCAAGATGGCAGCCATTACAGCAGACCCTTAATTGTAATTTGTAAATGTTGGTAATTAACGAGAAAAACTTTCGAAACCAAATTTGAAAGTTTTTGAAGGGGTTTGCGTGCAATTTAATTCAAAAATCAAAATTCCAAATTTTTCTAAATCAAACTTTTGGTATTTTAAGATTATTTTGGAGCGGGGCAACCCCCCCCCTTGCCCCCCATAATGACGTCAATGCTGATGTAGTTGAGCGAATTTTCAAAATTTAGTTTGTATATGTTTTAGGGTTTCAACCAACTATTTGGGAAATTTGGGAAATGCGCTGGATAGCTGCCTGCGTGTACGAAATATATTAGTAGAATTTGTTTGCACCTCAGCCTCTAGTCCCGGAATTCGCGCTGCTTCGTTCTGCTGACAACGGAAAAACTCGACCTTGCGGCTTCGGTTTACGGACTGCTTCGCTTCGTTCGCAGCGAACAAACTCAGGTACTCGGCCGTCGGCTTTGGATCAGAAGCTGCCCCCCGCGGTAAAATCCCCCAAGTAGGTTTGAACCGGGTACTTTTATGGTATCTTACGTTTCGGTCAATTTTGAGGGAAGCAGGCGTGCCATAAGGTCGTGCAAAAAAAAAAATGCGGAATAATCTCCTATATTTATTCTTTTAGATACACACCAAATCATATTCATTCTAGCATTCTAGTACGAATAAACGGTATCAGTTAACTGACACAAACTTTCTCCCAACTTACTGTAGTCAAAATAATATTGTTTTTAATAATTTTATTTACTACTTTTTAGAACAAAACAAAAAAATAATATTCTACCTACGTCAATAGTATAAAAAAATTATTGTCCCAGGCGGGATTCGATCGCGCGACCTTTGAATTACTGGCCTTGCTCGCTACCGTGGTGCTACCCCGTGCGGCCGCTGCCGCGATGCTAGATTGAGAACACAAACTTGTTTATTTTAAACATTTCCCCATAATTATAAAACACCGAAGTTTTGATAAAAGCGGGTGGTGTCATTTTGTTTGGCATCTTAAGCACTATAAATACTGAAAATTTGATCAAAATCGTTAGAGCCGTTTTTGAGAAATTTGCATTTTTGTCGTTTTTTATGGGTTTTTAGGGGTAAATTACCCTTAAAAATTAAAAATTCCAAAAAATGAAAAAAACGCTTGGAGATATTAGGGTTTAGTACCTACACACCAAATTTCATGAAAATCGGACAAATAGTGTCCTCTCTGGTCGTGTATACATACAGAAAGACTGACAGACAGACACCACTCTAAAAACACTTTTTTGGGTTCAGGGAGCACCAAAACAAAAAATTCCACTAAAAATATTTTTGGGTTCAGGGAGCACCAACACAGATAATTGCACTAAACAATTTTTTGGGGTTCTGGGAGCACCAAAACAGATAATTCAACTGAAAATTCAAATTCGAACATTTTTACGAAAACAATACTTTCTCCATATACTACGTATAGGGTGGAGAAAGTAAAAATCTCAAAAATCTTGGTAGTTGTCAATAATACAAAAAACATTTTAGATTGCAGCCAACAACGCGGTTATTTTTTATGTTACAGAAATAATTGTAAAAAACCCGTTATGTTTGTCATTAAAATAAACGGTACCAGGAACTGGCACATACTTTCTCACAAACACATTTAAATTACTAAACAGATTCACTGTGACTTGTAGGGTGGGGTAGGAGAGTTGTTTTTATTAAAGTTGAAGATTAACTAATAAATATTATTATTATTATCTAGAGAGAAAACTATTCGATCGATTTCAAAAATATTTGCACCAAACACGTCAATTAGATCTTTATAGATGCACGTAAAAAGGTTTTGAAAAAACCCGCTTTGTGGCCAAAAACCCCTAAAAATCAGTTATTATTATTATTATTATTAGCTAAACGAGAATTATTAGAAAGATGCGGGTTTTTGTATATGGTAGGGCACATTAAAGGCTACAAATAAGCCAAATTTGATCAAAATCGTTAGAGCAGATTGAAAAAAAATAATAACTGATTTTTTGGGGGTTTTTTGGCCAAAAAGGGGTTTGTTTTTCAAAATTGTTCAAATCCCTTTTTCGTGCATCTATACAGGCCTACTGGACATGTCTGGTGCAAATTTGGTTGACATCGATCGAATGGTTTTCTCTCTAGCTTTGTATACTTTTATTAAAGTTGGAGATTAACTAATAAATATTATTATTATTATCTAGAGAGAAAACTATTCGATGGATTTCGAAAAAATTTGCACCAAACACGTAAATTAGGTCTTTATAGATGCACGTAAAAAGGTTTTGAAAAGTTTTGAAAAACAACCCCCTTTATGGCCAAAAAACCCCAAAAATCAGTTATTATTGTTATTATTAGCTAATCGAGAATTTTTAGAAAGATGCGGGTTTTTGCATATAGAAGGGCACATTAAAGGCTACAAATAAGAAAAATTTGATCAAAATCGTTAGAGCCGGTTTTTTATAAAAAAATAATAACTGATTTTTTGGGGTTTTTTTGGCCAAAAAGGGGGTTCTTTTTCAAAATTGTTCAAAACCCTTTTTCGTGCATCTATACAGGCGTTCTGGACATGTCTGGTGCAAATTTGGTTGACATCGATCGAATAGTTTTCTCTCTAGCTTTGTATACTTCTATTAAAGTTGGGAGATTAACTAATAAATATTATTATTATTATCTAGAGAGAAAACTATTCGATCGATTTCGAACAAATTTGCACCAAACACGTCAATTAGGTCTTTATATTTGCACGTAAAAAGGTTTTGAAAAGTTTTGAAAAACAACCCCCTTTATGGCCAAAAAACCCCCCAAAATCAGTTATTATTATTATTAGCTAAACGAGAATTTTTAGAAAGATGCGGATTTTTGCATATGGTAGGGCACATTAAAGGCTACAAATAAGCCAAATTTTATCAAAATCGTTAGAGCCGTTTTTTCATTAAAAAAATAATAACTGATTTTTTGGGGGTTTTTTGGCCAAAAAGGGTGTTGTTTTTCAAAATTGTTCAAAACCCTTTTTCGTGCATCTATATAGGCGTACTGGACATGTCTGGTGCAAATTTGGTTGAAATTCATCGTATAGTTTTCTCTCTAGCTTTATATACTTTTATTAAAGTTGGAGATTCACTAATAAATATTATTATTATTATCTAGAGAGAAAACTATTCGATCGATGTCGAAAAAATTTGCACCAAGCACGTCAATTAGGTCTTTATAGATGCACGTAAAAAGGTTTTGAAAAGTTTTGAAAAACAACCCCCTTTATGGCCAAAAAAAACCCCAAAAATCAGTTATTATTATTATTATTATTAGCTAAACGAGAATTTTTAGAAAGATCCGGGTTTTTGCATATGGTAGGGCACATTAAAGGCTACAAATAAGCCAAATTTGATCAAAATCGTTTGAGCCGTTTTTTTATAAAAAAATAATAACTGATTTTTTGGGGGTTTTTTGGCCAAAAAGGGGTTTGTTTTTCAAAATTGTTTAAAACCCTTTTTCGTGCATCTATACAAGCGTACTGGACATGTCTGGTGCAAATTTGGTTGAAATCGATCGAATAGTTTTCTCTCTAGCTTTGTATACATACAGACATACACACAGACATACATACATACATACAGACATACAGACTGACATTTTGTAAAAACCACTTTTTTGGACTCAGGGGGTCCCAAAACGGATATTTACACAAAAATCTCAACATCGATTTTTTTGCGATCACTATAACTTTCTCTATACTATAGTATAGTGAGAAAGTAAAAGGGAGGTTTTCGATATATTTCACATTAAGACTTATAAATTGCCGCCATTTTGAAAATGTATGAAAACTTGTGGGTTTTTTGTAGATGGGTAAAAGACTTCATACCAAATATGTATCCAAAATAATTGTTTAATATATTTCGCGCATCCAAAGATATTAAGTATTAGGAAAAAAATGGCTGATAATTGCATTTCCGAACCTATGTTTATGCGAACTTTTTCTCTATTTTCATTAGTAGAATACGATCTAAAAGTTTATCCGCTTCTTCCTGATTCACTCTGTATATTTAAATAGGGGAAACCCCTGCGTGCTCCGCACGCCAATCCCATTGGGACCTTCTACACACATAATCGTGTTGTGTTATAATAAAGGTGTAGGATTAATAATAACCCCAAAGCTAAGATTGTAAATAATGTTAAATGTTCAAATCAAAAATTATTTCGTATATTTTGTAACAGCAGTTATAATAAAGGTTAAAAGAACCAAGGCTCAGCTCTACACTTTAATAAAAACCTAACCTAAAAGTTAGAAATATAAATAATTGCTTCGGAGTTTCAAATTAGCTGTTAATAGAATTATTAGAGCCAACAGCTGTTTTTTTCTGTTATTTTATTCCATTGGTTGCTGTGGTAATGAATGCAAATACATTTTAGAAATATGTGTTTGTTCATCAGTCTAGGCCTAACCTAAGAATTTTTCGGACTTAATTTACAAATACTGAAATAATAAACGGTATCAGGAAACTGACACATACTTTTTCCCTCAGAACTTTGACGAAAAGTAGACTACTATAACATACTCTACCTTTTCATCAGTAGAATAATAATTCAAAATACCAATTTTTTTATTTTTAAGAGTAATTTTCCCATAAAAATCCATAAAATATCGGAAAAAACCAACTTTTCTCAAAAACGGCTCGAACGATTTTGATTAAAATTGTACAGTTTATAGTACTTTAGGTCTCTAATAAACTATAAAATTTTAATCAAAATCGTTAGAGCCGTTTTAGAGAAAAGTTGATTTTTCCGTTATTTTAAGGGTTTTTATGGGAAAATTACCCTTAAAAATCAAATACTCACAAAAATGAAAAAACGCCTGGAGATACCGTGGACTAGTACCTCCATACCAAATTTCATTAAAATCGGACTACTGGTTTAGGCTCTAGGTCTGATAACATCCACACAGACACACAGACACACAGACACACATACAGACACACACACAGACATCACTCCGAAAACCACTTTTTTAGGTTCAGGGGTACCAAAACGGATATTTCCACCAAAAACTCAAACTCGAAAATTTTGACGAATACAATACTTTCTTCATATATTATGGTATAGGGGGAGAAAGTAAAAATGTTTTTATCAAAATGAATTATAGCCTATGTCACTCAGGGATAGTGTAGCTTTTTTTTAGGGGGCGCAATTCTTTTACCTGCGGGGGGGAGGCGCCAAACAATGTAGTTACGCCACTGGTTATAATAAGGGTTAAAAGAACCAGCAATGCTTAGGTCTACACTCTAAGAAAAACCAAAATTAAGTTAGAAGTACAAATAATTGCTTCAAAGTTTGAAATCAGCTGTTAATGGAAATATTGGAGCAAACAGCTGTTTTATCTGTTATTTTATTCAATTGGTTGCTATGGTAGTAAATGTAAATGCATGTGTTGGTTCATCAATCTAGGCCTAACCTAAGAATTTTTCGGACTTAATTTACAAATATTGAAATAAAAAAATGTTTTTATCAAAATGAATTATAGCCTATGTTACTCAGGGATAGGGTAGCTTTTTATTAGTAAAACTATTTTTTCAATCGGTTCAGTAGTTCCAGAGATTACCCACTACTTACAGACAAACAAATGTTAGTAATATTAGTATGACAGTATTACTTTAAAGAAAAGCTACAGCGGTTCTACATTTGTTTTATTCGTGTTGCTGAGATGTCTGAACAAAACTATTCCCCGATGGCTCGTCTTTGTCTTCCGTGCATTTTATATAGAGTAACGAATTAGGCCATGGATGCAGCTTCGAGGTGGAGATGACAAAAGGTATAATTTTCGATCCCCTGAAGCTACAGCGTCTATTGATACCAGACCCTGACCGCACTTCGCAGCTCGTTTGGCCTTACACACAGTAGCGTGTCTAGCTACCTTCGGGCAGGTTTACTGACCCATACAAGATGCGCACACTAAATTACGAACGCAAATTAACTCTTAATTCCTCAACAGTTAAAAGTTATTTACTACTACTAAAGCCGGGAAAAATCACGATACCCATCACGTTTTAATTAGATACACATCATAAATTCATCATTAAAAATAAAAAAAATTATTTAAAAATAAATCGACCACGCAGCTGGACCGCTGACGTGAGTTAAGCAAATTTCCAAAATTAAGTTTATACGCCTATGTTTTATTGTTTCAACCAACAATTTGGGAAATGGGTCTACTCACGAAGGCGTTGAACAGCTGTCTGTGTGTAGGGCCTACGCAATATATTAGTGGAATTTGTTTGCGCCTAGTGGCCTCGCGAGTTTGCACCACTTGGCTTCGAACCGGGTACTTTTATGGTATTTTACATTTTGATCGATTTTGGGGGAACCGAGCGAGCTATACGGTCGCGTAAAAAAACAATATGTGCTAACATTCTTTTCATTCTCGTAGTAAAAATCTAGAACAATAGTTACTTCCGGTCAAAAAACGTACTTCCGGTTGTTGGATTTTTTTGGCTAACGAACTCGTCTGAGCGACGTAGACAACCAACATGTGTACCAAATTTGAACCAAATCGGACTTAAAATGCGACCGCTAGAGTGCGAACACATATATACATACCGGTATATATATATATATATATATATATATATATATATCTTACAACGGACAAAACTCGTTGTAGGTCTTGAGTTTAAATTTGCAATTAATTTTGTAAATTTGAATAATAGGGACTTGCAGTGGGTTAAAGCCAAATGTAGGTCACGAGATCAGCATGTATACGCGGGCGGTCTGTTATCGGGTAGAATTAAACTTTTGGACCCTGCCTGTCTGAAAAGGATTGGGAACTTATAAAAATTACTTAAAAGATTCCTACGGGAAGCCAAAATCCAAGATTTGAATAAAAAATAAAAATCTTCGGGAAATGCATTACGCTAACCGCGGGTGTATTTACTGCAAGATTAGATATTAAAAAATCATAAAGTTACGTAAGATACGAGCTTTCAAAGAATGAGAAAATTTTCAAAATTCCTCTAATTTAAAAAAGAAAAGGTTTTTTAGGCTTTTCTTAAAAAGGCCTAAAATAAAGGTGAAATAAGTTTTAGCGAAATTTTGTCATATAAAAAAGTTAATGGTAATTCATAAAGTTAAAGGATAAAAAAGTAGGTTAAAAATAAAGTTTTTTAAATTCTAACTAAAACAAGTTTTAGTATTGATAAATGTAAATTATAATGTAAAAGAAAAACTAGAAAATTTATAAAAGGAAAAAGGTGATAGAATTTGCACCTTTACAGCTAATGGAAAATTTAAACTCAAACTTTTAACAATTCAAAATAGTAAATAGTATGCAAACGAAGTAGTTATGTAAAAATAATCCAGTATTTGAAATATGTTTCGGGAGTAAAGTAAAACCCTAGTTTGTGAAAAATCGTTGAAGTCCCTAACCTCACAGCAAGACAACCAGAAGCAGAAATGAGATGAAAATCCGGCTAGTAAATGAAAACCAACGGACAAGAAAAGTGGAAAAAGAAAAACCGAAAGAAGTGTGAATTTAAGACTTTTCCGGGAAAAATCGCCGCGGAAAAACGCGCGCGGGTCGTGTACGCGAACCAGGAGTCGTACGAACGTCACTCGAGTTCGTGTGGAAAGGTAACAACGAGCTGAGGAAAAGGAGGTCAAGTTCAGGAAAATCGGATAAACCCTGGAAGAGTTACATGGAAAAAGGATTTCCATAGCACATAACCGAGGGAAGCCAGATAAGAACGCAAGACAGTAGAGGGGAGGTCCAAAGACGAGACTGATGGAAGGAGAACAGGGTGACCAGTTTACGAAAAGGGGCGTACTTAAAGAAACAATAGAAACTTAATTAAAACAAAGGCTAAATCAGGTTACAAAATTATGAGAAAAATATAATAAAATTCAGGATGAAAAGTTACGTAGACTAGAAGTTTGAAATTGGCGAAAAAATGGATTTTAAAGCATTATGGAAATACAGTGGTAGAAAGCTTAGGTTGGCAATGAAATAGTGCCGAAAAACCTTATATAAACGATTGCTCGGGGAAACTCGGGAGGATTATTATTTCTTCGATGTAACGTAACGCATCGACGAGCCTTATTATTTCTTCAACGTAACATAACGCATCGCGCAGGATTATTATTTCTGCGATGTAAGTTAACGCATCGAGAGCAGATACTTGTTTTTTATAAAATACTTTAGCGTGCTAGAAGCTGAGTATTTTCTTCGTTAAACTTTAAATTTTTATAACAAGTAAGAAGATACGTCATTGCGGTTATCATCTGGGATGCAGCAATAGACACCGCATTAACTCTACAAGAATTTCAGTGGCAACTTAGTCTATACAAGTTGGCCTAACTTGGGATTTTCTGGAAGAAAAACATAGCCTACAGGACAGCTGATACATGGAGTGATTCGTATAGCTTCCAGACAGGACTCCAGGACACCACCAGGCGACCACTAGGACATGCAACTGTAGCTACGAGGGAATAGACGAACCGGGATTGCAGACACGGCATCATCACATCCATCTTTAAGAAGACATCCATCATACATCCAGACAACCCTACAGGACTCCACCTTCACCCACAAGACAACTCTATCAGCACGCAGAACATCTGTAGCTTGTCATCACTAGACAGCGTTCGCGGATTTCACCACAACGTCGCGACGCCTGGACAAGTGTGAAAAGGTCGGTAGAAGCGTAAAATACGTTAGTCCCCATTAAATTGCCTGAAGTAAATTCAAATAAATTTATTTTAAATACTGGGTTACTTAGGATGTTAAATTAAGAAATATTGGTAGCTAATTAAAGAAGTAAATTCATTAAATCGTAAATTCAAATTTTCATTAAAGTATAAATTAAATTAAATTGAGTAATAAAATATTAAAATAAACTGTAATAAATTAAGAGATTAGTTCTGCCTTATAGTTTTAATAAATTATTATTTTATTTGAGAAGAAAGTTATTATTTGGTTTTATTTGGAAATTATTAAATACAAGAATTTTGTTTTATGTTTAAAAAAGGAAAAGGAAATTATTAAAATTTTATTTTGTTTTATAAAAGGTTATTATTTACAAAAACACCTAGTATTCAAATATCCCAATAGTTTATGAATCTTAGATTAAGAATTGATAAAGTGAAATTTCATAAAATAATTGCAAGCACAAATAAGCAATTTACAAGGTTAGTTCCAGTGTACTCACTCTTCAGAGGTTTACAAAAAGTAAAATTATTAACTTGTGTTCTTACTGAGCTAAAATTTAAAATAAATTACTGGAAGTATAAAGTAAAGTTTCTTGTCAGAATAGTCAGTGAACTGAATATTCGACACATAGTTATTTCACCTAGGCCAAACAAAGTGAGATTGCCTATAAGACTTCCAGTAGGTGGAAATAACTTATTCTCCAACGAAGAATTCACAATTATTCAAAACTAAGGTTGTTCGTTGTAGAATTGGCGTCCCGAAACGTGGGACCCGAAATATTCTAAACCGAACAATTCCTCTAGAAAAGAATATTCGTTGTAGAATTGGCGCAGCCAACGTGGGGCTCGACTCGTTGTAGAATTGGCGCCCTTCGTTGTTGGCCGATTTCACTTGTGGTTGAAAAGTTAACCAAAAGTGAAAATAGGTCAAAGAACTAACGTAAAATTATTTGTGCTTAAAACTGTGTATGTTAGCTTTAGAATTGTGTTTAATATTAAGCCATACTACTGCTATTTCCCGTGTCTGAAATATTTCCCGGTTTCGTGTCGTATTAAGGTTCAGAGGGGGAGTGAAAATTAAACAAATAATAATAATTAACCAGTATATTAAATTTGTCGCGGTAAAATCGGAAGCTTGGGGGGCGTAGGCCTAAAAAATAGGTGTAAAATTAATTAAAAATAATTGGGAGTTTTCCGACGCGACAGATAAAAAAGAATTTAAAAAATTTAAACAATTAAATATAATTAAAACAAATTTTAAACAAGCAAAAAATTAATATATGGCGGATAAGGCGATGAAAGAGTTCTTCGAACAGTACAAAAAGGATAAAGAAGAAAGGGCGAAGAAAGATAAAGAAGAACTGGAGGCCAGGCGGAAGGAAAAGCAAGAAGAACTGGAGGCCAGGGCGAAACGGGAGGAGGCCAGGCGGAAAGAAAAGCAAGAAGATTTGGAGGCCAGGCAGCAGAGGGAACAGGAAGAACGGGAAAGGAAAGAGGAAAGAAGACGGCTCAAGGATGAAAAAATCCGGGAAGAAAAGGCAGCAGAAAGGCTACAGCGAGAGAAGGAGCAAAAAGAGTTGTACAAAGTTATTTCTGGAAAGCTGGGAGACCTGGAAAGAAGCCTGGAGGAAGAAAGCGTGAGGTGTAAGGAACAACACACCAAGGGAGAAGAGAAGATTAGGGAAATTGAAAGCACTATTCATTTTCTGGAGGAAACCACAACAACCATAAAAAATAACGTAGACAAAGGGTTCCGGACAATGGAAAGTCGGGTGCAGAGCGTAGAAAAGAAGATAGGAAACGTGATAAGCCAGGGAAGTGGGAGTAGGAATGTAGGAATTGTAATGCCGCGGTTTGACAGCGAAATAAATAAAATTGAATTTTGGGGAAATAGTAAAGAGAGGCCGAAACAATTTTTAAGAGAGATAGAAGGGTTAATGGACGAGTTGAATCCTTATTTAGAAGATAGGGAGAAAATAAAATTCATAAGACGCCATCTAAAGGGATACGCACTGGAATGGTATAATATAACAGATCGCGAAGAGATGAAGTATGCCGAGTTTAGGGAGGCTTTTTTGAGTAATTACTGGTCGCTCCAAAAACAAAAAGCGGTCAGGAATTATATAGAAAATAATAGGTATGTAGAAAGGGGAAACGCTAGCAGAACCGAATATTTCTGTATGGTAGTAAACAAAGCGCGAGATTTAGAACCCCCCCTACCTGAAGGTTTCCTTGTATTCACGGTGATGCAACATTTCAGCGAGCAAATAAGATTAGCCAGCATAGGTAAACCTAGCGAAACCATTCAAGACGCGATCGAGTTCTTAAATAATGTAGACATGATTGAGGAAAATCGGCGAAGTAGACCCCAGGACGCTCAGGAAACGGAAAACAGGCATAATTTCACACCTCGGAATAACCCACCAATCCACAGATCCTATGCTCAAAACCCAAGTAACTCTAATCACCCAAACTCCAATAAACCACGTCCTTCCAACTCAAATCCTAACCAGAAGCCGAAAAACTAAGAAATGAGGTTCTGACAAAGGATGGATTTTTTCGGAATGACAGGGCCGATGAAAAAACAGAAAAACAAAGAAATAATATTAAAAAATTAAATACGCGTGTAAACACCGAAAATTTAGGAAATAAAAAAGTTACTCCGTGTAGTAGAATCGAACCTGAAGTAGGCGAAAAAATCGTCGAAAAGGAGCGCGAACGTCAGCCTAAACAGTTAGGTAGTTTAAATGTAAATATTAGGGAAGACTTGTTAGATAATAGAGATGAACCAGTTATAGAAGAAAACCCGTTAGAAGAAATACCCGCGATTCCAGTAGAACTTGGAACGAATGCTAGTTACATGGAAATTGACACCGGAGCCGAAGTAAGCGTTATCCAGCAAGATTACCTCGAGCAATTGAAGGCGGAAGATGTCAAAATCTTAGAATTACCGGTAGCGTGTTTGGAGATAATTGGTGCATTAAAAGGAAAGGTGCAAAAAATCAGCAAGCAAGTCCTAATTGAAGTTAAACTGGTTGACAAAAGCGTAGATTTACAATTTTTGGTAGTAAAAGGTCTAAAATCTAGGATAATTATGGGATGTGACCTTTTATATAGTTTACAGGCAAAAATAAACATGCAAGAAAAATTTGCAATGTTCAAAATAGGTCAGGAAAATGTTAAAATCCCGTTTATTGATAAAAAAGTTGCGATAACACGGTTGAAAGGAAAATGTTTTAATATTAATTCCCGATACTATAAAACCAATAAAAAGAGCAATTTAATTAAATCGGAGGTAATTAAATCCGACGAAATCGAGGCAACGAATACTACACTCAAAACAAATAAAGTAAAAATTAATCAAAATAGTATGAACGAGTTAGTAAACAAAGCTGAAATTGTTAATGGACCGGAAGTAGGTGAGACAGGCATTAATGATGTAATGGAAGGGAAGTGCGGCAGCAGTCAAGACAGGAAGCCGGAGACAACAGCTAGGAAAAACAATAAGGTTAGGATACAAAACGAAGAGAGGTTGAATAAGATGATATCGAGGGAGGTGTCAGTTCAACGAAGGAAGGGGCAGAAAGCCAAACAAAATATCGTACCGAAGATGCTATCAAAAGAGGCCAAGGACGAGATTCCGCGTGATAGGGCATTAAAAAGGATTAATGTTCCAATTAATGTTAGGTATAATGGTGAAAAGATTCCAATTACCAACAAAGCGTCGCGGCGCAATCAATGTATCCATAACTGTGAATATTCTAGTAAACGTTGTAATCCAAATAAGGCGAAGTCGAGCACTACACTACACTGCAATTTTTCCGACCACTCGATGAATAATAAAAATAATAAAAAATATAAAAACAATAAACCAAAGCATAAAGAATTAATATCTGTAGGAGGAGCAGAAACACGTAACCAAAATCTACCGTTTAATATGCGTGGAAAAATATCGAAAGTTAGATTTAAAAACACTGCTACTTCTGATGTAAATAAGACTAGATTAAGTAGGAAACACGTTAGGTACAAAGAGAAAGTAGACCTAATGGAAAATCAGCTGTGTGAACTTAGACAAGGAGGGGAGACGGTAACCCGAGCAAAAGGGCATGTAGCGGTTCCAATGAAGAAATGTAATAAGATAACTTTGACAAAGGAGTATAGTCATGGTACTATACTAACGGAACAGCAAGAAGGCCTACTGCAGAAATTAATAGAAAAATATAATACAGTTTTTTCTGAATTGCCGGGACTTCGTAAAAATTACGTTCATGAGTTAAAGGTTAATGCAACAGACACCGTTGTGAATCGTAATTACCCAATTCCCATAAAAGATAACATCCCTTGCGATATAGCAAGCAGAATGTACGAAAACAGCGTCGGACAGGAAGACCAACGGAGAGTGCGAATCCAACAAATAAGGATGAATCCAGGTTTTACACAGTTATTACAGGATTGGAGAAACAGACAGATGGCAAACCCTGAATGCTTAGAAATAATACAGGATATTGTAAATAAAGTAGATTATAGAATTGAAAATAATGTATTATGTAAATTTGTAAATGGAATATTGAAAATTGTAGTACCAGAGAACACGGTAAAAGAATTTATAAAAAACGTGCACGAAACGTACGGTCACGCAGGAAGAAATAAGATATATAATATGATTAAAAATAGGTGGCATTTTAAATATATGAATAATCGAATTATGGAAGAGATTAGAAAGTGCGATATTTGTCAAAGAGCGAAATACCCGAATCAATATTTAATAGGTCAAAGTAGGCCAATCATAACAAATAATATAGGCCGAGTCGTGGCGATTGATTTCTTAGGACCACTACCAAGAGGTTTAGGAAATGTACAGCATATATTGGTGGTAGTGGATATTTTTTCTAAATATGTAAAACTTTACACAGTAAGAAATCCTACGACCGAAAATAGTATAGATAAAATGAGGCAGTACTTTGCAGAAGTTGGTAAACCCGAAAGTATCCTAACAGATTATGGCAAGGCGTTTACTTCAGGGAATTGGAAGGAGTGGATCCAGGAAGAAAGAGTTCGGCATGTACTAATCCCTATAAGACATCCACAAGTAAATCTGGCGGAGAGGGTGAACCGAGAAATTGTGCGAATGCTTAGAACATATTGCTACAACCGACAGGCAAATTGGAAACAATACCTAGAATATATACAGGATGTTCTAAACACAACGCCACACGACACCACAGGATACACCCCTCAGGAAATACAGTATGGCCAGGAGGCGAGGTACGTGTGGGATGAAGTCTTCCCGAGGGAACAACCAAATCCAAGAGAAGAAACGGTGCGCGAAAAACACCAGAAGTGCCAGGCCAGGATCATAAGGGCCGGAAACCAACGAGCTGCTAAACAAAACCATGGTCGCAGATTTACAAACTTCAATGTAGGGGATTTAGTGTTAGTAACACAGAACACTAGCATTATGGCGAGTAAATTTAAAGGCGAGACCAGAAAACTGTTTCTTTTATACACAGGACCTTTCCGAATAAATGAAAGAGTAGGAAATAAAACCTATATTGTAGAAGACCGGGTTACAGGAAGAATAAAGGGAAAATACGATGTTCGAGATCTCAAACCATATATTCAATAAGTAAAGTTGTCATCCAAAAATAAATTAACACTGTA
>JAGFPH010012557.1:7454-28230 GCA_018207615.1 Philaenus spumarius | reverse complement strand
GTTGTAAGCTGTCATCCAATCCGAGTGACTTTTACAATATAAATAGTTCTAGTAAAATTATTTTGTTTGATATAGATATTTGTAAAATGCTCAAATTGATATAATTTGTACATGTTATATCTAACTATGATTAAGTTTTTATTTGATTTAAGTGTATAGTCCTACACCATTATAAGAAGCAAAAATGTAAAACATCGTGGTGTAACTGCAGTATTCCAAACAGAAGTTACAACTTTATTGGGAGGTGTCAGAGAAAATCTTAGACTCAAATAAAGCAATCTGTATATAATATCCAAACAACCAGGTAAGTCTGAAAGGTTTGAAATCATAAGAGTTCAGCTCGAAGTTAGTCTAGGAATGTGTCCAATACCACAATACGACTGGCAGGTCTCATCAGCGTCAATATTTGTTGGGTACCAGGGTACGTTGAAATCTTTATATATAATACGTGAAGCCGTTTTTTGTAAACACAACTCCTCCCTTATTTCTGGACCAATTTTAATGTTTGAGGTTTCAAAAAATTCGTCTCATTTCGTAGTTTTGCAATAAGGTTTGAGATGTCAAAAATTCTTATCCTTAATGGCGTGAGCCACTTACACCTAGTCCAGTCTGTGACGGATTTCCCGCTTGTAAGTTATAAATTTTATAACTTTATATTATTATTAAAAGATGGAAAGAGATATGCAAAATCTTATCTCTTGACAACTATTTATTAACCGCCAGGGGAAACCTTAGAAAACCTATTTACAAAATCTTAAAAAATCCCTCCACCTTAGATGGAGTAAGCATATTGTTAAACTTGTCTGGCAATAATTATTACAGCCTAATATAAGAGATTCGAACTCGTTTGCTACCTTATACACACATCTAATGATTTCTTGAATACAGAATTATTGTAACCTCAAAGAAGGGTAATGTATTAAACATAACTTACAATTTAGTTGTTTAGTTATTGTTTTTGTTCCTTGTTTTGTGGTTCGGGTTTTTATTTAAATCAGTGTGATTTTGTCGCCACAGTGCTCTTTCATTTGTTTACTCAAAGATAAGGTAAATTTTAATCAACTTAATGCCTGAATGAATTTTTAAGTGTGTGTTATAACATGAGTTGTAACACAGATTAAAGTAGACCAGGATGACTATTCCTAAACAAAATCACAAACCTAATACTAAAGAGATAAATTACTTCAAAATATAAAATCAGCGGATAGTGGAAATAATACTGAGAAAGTTACTGTTTAAAGTAATCAGTTGATTATTGTACCAACACTGAACTTATCAACCGGCTGAACTATGTGTTTTAAGTTGTTTGTAAGTTTTAATATTTCCCGACCATATTGCTAGCATACACTTTAGAATAGTATATAATATTTAGGAAGTGAGTGAACAGATTGAAAGTCAAATTAATCATCACTTCAAATTACATATTTTGATGCTACTGCTTAAGATTGCAAGGAAAGCTGTGACGAAGGTTCAATTTTAATATAAAACTGAAATCGTCTTGTCTAACCTGTATGGTTTCTTTCATTTCACGTCTTATTACATAACATACTGTAGTTCGTGCTAATGACAAATTATTAGTAGTTATGTGTTGCCTTTAACCTTAGGTCTAAGTTTTGAGAACTAATTAACAAAGTTACTCAGGACATTGAGAATATTCAACTACTGACAAAACTTTGCCAATCAAGTTCTACGATCAACACTAAATACCTGATAAACATTAACTGTTTAGCGATCGCAAAATTTCCCTTTTACCTAAACACATAAACAGATGTTTTCCTTTGTGTAACGTTTTGGTTCTCAGCTTTTTACGCTTTGCTAAAAGTGGCGCACTGTCAAAGAAATCGTATTTGACATCCTTCAAATTGCATATTACAAGAATAAGATGTTATAGGCAAAATAATGCTATTGAGATCTGTATACCAAACGCAATACCAAATTGTTTTCTTCCTCTTAAACTTTTCTTGTACGAATAATGAGCTACACAACAATCGCTTGGTTAACTAAAAGCACCAAGTTATAAAAGCACAGGTATGGTTATAATACTGAATGTAGTAAAGTAATTCAGATGGACAGCCACGATGGAACTAAATGTGTTTCCATTACCAATTAAAATTGGTAACATTTCGCAACAGTATTAGATAAAATTATTTATTTATCCAATTAGACATATTTTTTAAACGCAGTTCTGATACTCCTAAATGCAAAAGAAGTCAACACAAATCAAAGTGAAACTAGAAGAGACTATATTGTTACGGAAACAAAATAACACAGTTTGTGATTCAACAAAAGCATTTATGTCTTTGATTAAGTCTGAGTGAAATGCACAGAAATAAATATTTATGCTCTAACGTTAGACAGAGTGGACGTCATAGAAAATATAGTTTCTACTCGCTGTGTCAGTGAATGTAATGGACAAAATATTTTCTAAATTTATATATTTCTGAAGCGTATATATTGCTGTGACTTGAGTTTTGTTACTCAGCATTTTGAATTGATTAGATTGTTTTACGCATTGATTTGCATAATGTTATATTATTTTGTGACGTTTTATCGTGCGTTGAATTACGTTACGTAGTGATAATTAAACTTGTTAGTGTTACGTGTATACATTCCCATTAGAGTCAATACATCAAACTCAGTGATCGGAATTAACCTTGAGCAGGCTGACCTTGTTCCATTGTATTAGTATTAGTATTCGAGTGCGTCTAGAACATTGCTTGTAAGCACTTACGCGATTTTTTATTTTCACCATAATATGCATATTAGTTAGTTTTGGAAAAAACTCCATTGTGTGATCAGTAGACAGCAAAAGACGTACACAATTTTTTAAGAAAATGTTTTAATTTAATATTTTTGTAATCTAAAAGTTATAGTTTAGATTTTCATCAACAGCTTCCCGCAAATTAAAACAGTTTATAAAGTTCAATAAAAGTTTCGAAAAACTGCTGATAATGTTTGTATTTAACTGATTTATCCTTGTATTGCATAGGCCTACTCTTTAAATAAGTCAAATTGCGCTACACTAAATTTCAGTGATGTGCATTAAGTTACGTTGCATGACGATTTGTTGCTCTTTGTCAAACAGATCTGGTTCACGTTACGAAATGTTGTGTTACATTAAATTAAGTTATCTTATGTTTTGTGATACAGTTCATTTCGTTAGGTCATTATGCGTTACGTTATGTTCTGTTATAACACAACAAAATAGTTTTTTGCATTAAATTACATTTCGTTATTCTGCGTTGCGTTCCGTTTATTTTTTGTTGGGAAATATTTTTTTTACATTGGATTACATTAGGTTTTGTTGGATTATTTTAAGTTGCATTATTTTTCGTTACGTTACTACAGCAACTTATACTCTGCATTTATTCTAGAGACAGTATCTGGAGCAATGTAGCAGCATTGTCTTCTTACACTGAGCTCATGTTTTTAAATTAATATTTTCTATCTAGCAAACAGAGTCTAAGGACATTACACAAAATACTGTTGTGAAATGGATATACCGCTTCCTTGGATTTTAATAATTGCATTAAAAATTGAAAATTTTAATCAACTAAGTTCTTTGAATATATCATTTTAAAAACTAGAACCTGTAAATACATTAACCATGTCTAATAATAATAAAGAATTGCACATATTTATATTTAAGTCATATTTTTAATCCAGTCAATTTAAACCAAATTCTAATAAACTCAATAGTTTGTTTGCTCTAAATAACCGATATTGGCCCATTTAGGTTAAGAAATTTAGTTTTTCTTACACAACTCTTTACCTATTGACCTTAAAAAAAAACTTGTATATGTCTAGAACCAAATTTATTAAATGGTTTTTATTCGACCATGACTAGTTTTAAACGAGGAAGGGGCTGACTCAAACATAACCAAAATAACCTATAAATTATAATTTCTAATTGTTTAATGGAAATATTAATAATTTTATATATGCCTCAAATATTTTTTAACTGGTTAAATATAATTACTAAGTGTTGTCCTTTTTATACATTTTCACACACACACACATTTTTATACAATTCAATTATTATGATTTAAAATTATTTATTATAGAGCACATAGACGCATCACTTGAAATACTAATAATATACACATTAATATATAATAAAATAATCAAATAATCATCCACAATTTTATTTGGGTCGAATGTTTCTCAGTGCTCATTCATGAGAGCTAAGGTCACCAGATTGTCTTCGCTAATGCTTATTCTCATCCAGTTCTTCAAGCACCCGAGATTGGAGAAAGATGTCTCTGCTGTACCACTTCTGACTGGAAAAGAAGAAAATATTTGTAATAAACTGTACACTGAATAGTACACTTCTTTGTCACAAGTCAGCAAAGACTCTATTGATGAATTCGGGATGTCATGGTCTGCTTCTTTCCACTTTGTTTAGCTGAGTCCACTTGGTTTGTTATATAACTGTTTCATTCAACAAAACAAGAAGTCGAAACTATATTGTGTTTTCAAGGGCAAAGATGAACTTTTATAAGATAAAACTTGATAAATATTTTAGCCCTGGTATGTTTCTTTGATAACTGATGATGGAATAAGATTGGTGAATTGATAAAGGCTAACTGTTTTATGTGAAATGTATCTTGAATGTATTGTAGGATATTGACAACCAAAGTGTTATGTAAAATAATTCAGCACAAAATCTATCTTAGTACAAAGCCCCATAAGATGCCAAAATATCTTCTATTCTAATACAAAGTTTATGTTTGAACTATCCGTAAAACACAAGATAAAGTTTTTATGATATCAGCTAATGCACATCTTACTTCTCGCATATTTCAAGTTTTGGAGCGTGACAGACTTAAAGTTTAACTTCAGACACCATACTCCCATCAGTACAAATTCCTACACAATCCTCAAGAAAACAAAATTTTTCCTGATTTAACTGTTTTTTTTTGTGTGGTCTAAATGGTTGAATTAAATATAAATTTTTCCCAAGAGCAATCGAAAATTCTTTACTGGATTAGTAACCAGTTTTGAAAGACGTAATCCTAAGACTTTTTGGAAATCGTGGACATTAACTAGTAAAGCCCTTTTTTAGCCATATAAAACACGAGGCAGATGCATTTTTTAAATATGTCCGTAGAATGTATCTGTAATATTTCCCCCACCAGATTAATGAAGCGAAAATGAAAAATTATACCCTAGTTGTGTTGTCAAATTCCACCTAAACATATTTTATTTGGTCTAATAATCTAATTTTCCTATTTAAAAAAAGAATTCGCTAATGTTGTTTTTAACTCAGAACTCTTCCATATAGTTGAGTGGCAGGAATCTCAGAAATATTATTTGTCTTCATCCAAGATACTGCAATGTTTTCAGAGGCATATTTATATTCTTTAGATGAAATGGTTACATCCTGGAGAGAGTAGGCCTGTGTTTGAGAAAGGTTTGTTGTTAGCTTGCTAAAACATTCCTTTTCTATGTTTTCTATTTTTTCTCTGGCCTTTTTAAACCAAATAATAGGTTTCAAAACTATAACCTATCTCAAAACTATAATCCCATTGTTATATATTTATTATAAATGTTATAAACAATACCCAGAGTTCAAAAAGTTGAAAATCCATGGTTAAAGTGTCCATAATGGTCAAAATTTAATTCCATGTACCTGGGCAATTAATTGAGCAATACATTAAGGCGTAACACATTGTTTGATCACATTGGTAATGGAGTTGTTAAATTCGCTGTTGATAATATTACTCCCCGACAATTTTTTAATGGATTTTAATGGGCATTGTGAGGAATGGTAGGCTACTTTGGCTGGATTGACGAAGTGGATTAAATGCAATTAGTAACAGATGAACTACTACAGAACAACACTTTCATGTTTTATTGAGTGAGGCTGGGTATGTTTGTGTTGCTAGTTCTCAGATTATTAGGTTTAAGTAAGCCCTAACAACTACTGTATACTACAAGGAAGTGTACTTACATTAAATAATAAAACCACAGTGTTTTGTTGCTGGAATGAAATACCAGGAAATTATTACTTTATTCGAACAAACAACAATAATTTAATTCTGCTGTAAAAGTTTACTGTAAAAGTAGTGTTGTGTGTGCATTAATGGTTGATTGTGTGCTTGCATGCGTAACAGTTTTTTTTTTAAATGCATAAATAGGCTTCCAGAGATCGTGAACATATTTATTTTACTAATAGTTGTTCCTGGATTTAGCAAGTTTTCTCAGAATTTACAGGAAAATACAACAAACTACGAGTATTATCAGAGAAAGCGGGATTTCACCTTACTTGTTTCAGAGAAGATCCTAACACCAAACAATTCCAAAATAGTTGATGTGTTTTTAAGAATTATTGATATTTAATCGTAAAAAATATTGTCTCATAGTTGTCTTGGGATAACAAATTTTATATATACACTACCAAAATTAGACAAAATATCAGAAACTTTATTGTGTGAAGAAAAATTGTGATACAAAGCTACTACGTATCTTTTACTTTGCGTTAATATTCCCAACTGCAATATGATTTTGATTGCTAGGATGGTGCAAATGCAACAACCTTGAAACCGTTAGTGACTACGCAGACATGTTGTGTACGAATCATTTAATTTAAGGGTAAGCATTAATCCTCATTACTCATTTTCAGTTAATATTTTTTTTCTTTTTCTACAATAGTTTATTTTTGAAGTTTTGAAAATATGTGTCCTATGAACTGGCAATAATGATAAAGAATATACTTAATATAATATTAGAAGTCATTAATTGATACATTTAAGAAGAACCCCTATTAACATGGTGGTATAAAAACTTTTAAAACTTTAAAAGTGTTTTTACGAAAATGCTAATATTGTTTAATTATAAGAACAAATAATATAAATCATATTATTAACAACTTTAATTAAGTGCTATAGCTATAAAGCATATAGAGTTGAGTATAAAGTATATATTGTAGAGTTTTTATTATTTTTATCCGTAGTGATTATTTTCTGGAACAATTTTATTACAAATGTGAGTATATAGTTATAAGAGATACTAGTTAATATTTTATATAAACATTAAGAAGTATAGTTTCTATGTTTTATATTGTGATTGCACAGAGCAGGGGTCGCGGTAATGACGTACTAAATTAATGAGTTATATTTGGTCAACTGTAAAGCTTAAGTTAAATAAGTTATTTGTTTCATTTTTCCTAGTCACCGCTGCTGGATACAGGCGACTCTAAACGACCCAGATTATTGTACACAATAGCGATATTATGTAATAATTGTTTAAATAAATAAATACTAGCTGGCACATGCGAATATTTCGCGAGTTAGGTGTACTTACATGCATTAAGTAAATTACGTTTATTTATTTACGTTGGTCTAATTTGATTGATTTTTATGATACATTACACTGCATATAGAATGCAAACAATATAACTGCCAGCTGTCATGTTAGTTAAACAGATTGTTAATAGATGGCGCATTTTTTTAGGATTCATATAGAAGTTTTTTAATACATTTTTGTAACGAAAACATGCATTTTAAGCTGTTTGACTATTTTCCGTTAATAGCGCCTAACATAATCTTTAAAATAATATTGAATAATTCATTTTGATGAAGAATTATGGGAGATATCACTCACGAAAAAAACGCCTTTGAGAAATAATATATGATTATTATTACTTTCGTAATACATTTTTCTAATTAAAATTATTATTATTTTAAATTTTAGTACTCTACAAAATGTTATTTTTATTTGTAATGTTTAGAAAGTTAGTATTCTGAGGTATTTGTAACTAACGTAGACCTATATAATTATATGGTTTCTGTAATTAATGAATTTAAATTTTAAGTTTAAATTTGGTGTTACATTCATTCTTTAACATCCCATGTTATTTTTATTGTGATCATATTTCCTCATAAGTAAGTTATTATTATTATTGAGACGCAATTATGTGCATTAGTTTATAAAATACACATTTTGGCTCATCAAAATATTAAATCAGTTCTAATTAAAAGTTGTTAACAGTGATCATAGGTAAAGGCTTTAACTAGATCATTTTGCAATTTTTAGGAATAAAAAAGTTAAAGTTAACGCAACTTACGTTACGAAAGTGGGCAGTATGGAACAATCAATTTCTTTTAAGATCTGAATGTGGAACTTTCTAATCGAATCTGAGAAATGTGAGAAGACGCCTTGTTAGTTACATCACAGAGAAGAAAAATACAGAGGAAACATCTAAGCGTACGCGAATTGGGTGTCTAGCACTCGACACTGGTATCTACATTAGTAGTTCCCAGAGTCGCCATGAGAGGGCAGCATCGTCGCTGGCCCCTCCCCTACCCCCCTCGCCTCCTGCTGCTAGCCCCTCGTCCCCTCCAGCACCGCGCGACACTCGCCTGACTCAAGGTTGTTAATGTACTCTAACAACCTTGCGCCCGACTCCCTGGCTGTCCTCGCTGCTACAATAAGTAATTGTAAAGGAAACTTGTCACAAACATGTTCTGTATTTGATTGTCATGTAGCAATAAATGTAAAACACTTGAACAATAGTACAAAATAAGTTAAATGGATTATCAAAGTAAATCAATAAATGTTTTAATTATACTTTAATTAAAACTCTTAAATCCTTATAATAGTTGCGGGAAATGATATTAATTTTAGTACACAGGATTATAAAAGAAAATATGATGCAGTTGAACGTGTTTAATCTCTTGGTAGGAATGATAAAATGGTTTACAATTACTGTAATTCATAGACTATAAAAAATACTGTAGCCTACTCTACTTAAACATAATAATTTGGTCATTTCATAATATAAAGACGATAACAAATTACCACATTATACAATCCTAATTATCCTACATTTACTAAGTACAGTAATGCAAAAAACTAACCCTTCTTTAAAATTTTTATAAAAGGTTTTCTACTTTGAACAATAGGCTAGAATATTATAAATACACAGATAAACTTGGTAAAACTAATAAAATCTTGTAAAACAATGAGTGAATATGTGCTCTTACAATAAATCCAATGTTAATGCTATATAAAAAATATATTAAATATAAGTTTTCCATATATATACGTAACTTAAATATTAACTATTTAGAAAACTAACATAGGCTAGCATTAAAGAACAACAAATGAATAATTAACGACTAAACTCATAATATTTACATTGATTTACATATCCAAGGGTGTGCAATGTTAATAGGTACTTTTCCATTAGGCCTACGTTCAATTCAAAAGACCACTGATTTGAACAAACAGCATATCTTAAATAAATTTACATATCAACTGAAGTAACTAGATTTACAAATACCCTACATTTACTAAGTACAGTAATGCAAAAAACTAACCCTTCTTTAAAATGTAACTTATAAAAGGTTTTCTACTTTAAACAATAGGCTAGAATATTACAAATACACAGATAAGCTTCGTAAAAAACTCATAAAACCTTGTAAAACAATGAGTGAATAGGCCTATGTGCTCTTACAATAAATCCAATGTTAATGCTATATTAAATATAAGTTTTCCATATACAGGGTGTTTACTGAAAACCCTTCAGGACTTTGGGATATGATTCCTCATACAAAAAGTAAGAAAAAAGTTAATATAAACATAGGTCCAAAAACGCATCGTTTTCCAGATATCCGCCATTTTGTTTTCTGTACAAAATAATTCATATCTAGAGAACGGTTTGACTGATTGAGTTCAAACTTGGTATGAAGTTTAACCTGACAATGATATACCTCAAGAAAATAAACGATTAAATCCAATCATGAGTTTCAGAATGGTGGCTGTTTGAAAATTACAAACCTAAATTACTCCAAAACCGTACATTTTAACGAAAAATGTCAAGACACCTTTTTTGTAGCCCTTTTGATTCCCCATCGGATGGTGTAACTGACAAAACAATCGAATGAAGGATAATAGCTAAGTTAAAAGGTAATGACAACAAATGTCCATACAATATTGTAGTAATTACTGTGTTGGTATAGGATGCCGGGTTGAACAAACCAATTAGTACACATAATATAACTATTTACCTCCATTTGAATGTATTAACACCTATTTAAGAAAATCTATCTTAACAATCTTGATTATGCATACCGTATTAGAAACATTAGTCACTTTATTTGACTAGATATTAATGTTCTTTGTTTTTGTGATTATGTTTCTTATAGACTATACCCTACAATACGTTCAGAATTAAATTTTTCCATCAGTTAAATTAAACTGCTATTATTGACTTTATAGGCCTACACTGCAACAAATATTAGGCTAGTCGGTAGGGGTAATTTTAGACCAAACGATGCAGTAATTTACAATACGGCTGATTCTTTTTATAAGTACAATAAAGTATGTAGATTAACATACAAAAGTTTACCAGTCTATCGATTTCCCAAGTCAAAAAAATCGAGACAATTTTTTTTCTTCAAAAATTCTTAGTTTTTCGGGCTGGGATTAAGATAAATAAAAATAAAAAATACCACCCTGTAGGGGGAAGTGTTTTTCAATAAAAAGTTCTTCTGTAATTATTTCGCCCGAGTAATGGTTTGTTTGGAGAAAATTCGCAAAGTATTATTAAAAAGAAAATTATAAAAAAAATCTAAATTTAATAATAGTACAAGTAGACATTTGTGTGGGAACTCGGTGCAGGTTAACCAATTTTGACGGATTTTTTAAAATTTGTTCGTCTCGATGAGAAGAAAAAAGTTTAAAAAATGTGTTTGTGTTCTACCCCCCCCCCTTAATTTTGTATTCAATAAAACAGTTCTTTTTTAAGTGCCTACTCACTAAAATTAGAAATACAGCTAAAAACAAATAATTGGCCCTACGGCAGAAATCACAGAAAAGGGAAATCTCATTCATATATGTAGAGTTGGCTCATTCTAAATTGGCTGAATTTTAATATATCGAATTCAAACTTGACATAGAAGTTAAAATATATATTTTAAAAATTTATGCTGAGTCTGAGCTTGTTATCTTGAAAATGACCTGATCTAGAGCCATTTGACTTATCAATGGGTTTCTCGATTTTAGGAGTACCAGACCCACCAACTCATTTTAAACACCTCCAGTTTAGAAAATTTTCAAAATATAAACCTAAAAGTTTTTTACAAGTTAAAAATTTAAATTCAAACAAGATAATGAGTATAATTTTTTTTTATTATTTACTTTCAAGAGCACAAGTAACTTAAAAAAGTATAATTTTGGACCTTTTTAAATTTTGCATCAACACGCTTGAGTTGATCGGCTGCAGATTAGTCAATCTTTTAAATATAGTTTTTAAAATAGGTATAGCAAAAACCAATTGTGTTTGTAACTTATGTACCAATTTTTAAATCGATATGTTCAAAAATGTCGAAAATGGATTCCAACGAATCCAAAGGTGTTGTAGTTAAAACGAGATAGGTAAAACAGTAGACTATATTCAAGAGCCTTGTTTTTAAAAAGAACTGAAAAAATAGTTCATACTTACTGAGAATAATACTACCGTAGTGTATTCAACTTGAAAAACAAATTTGATGTTGATATTCTAAAAAATGACGAAACTGGAATAGCGAAAGGGCTACAGCGTTCGGTAAGCAAAAAATCGTGAGGTTCGTTGATAAATCTGATGGCTCTAGCTCATCAAATTTTTAAGATACCAACTTGAGTCTTGGTATATAAGTTAAAAATAAGCTTTTCACTTGCTAATTCGATATATTACAAAATGGCCAACTTAGATTTGCTATACGTATGGACGGAAGTGATCGTATAAAGACACATTCATTAATAATTATGCGTTCATAAATTTGATGGCCTATTTAGTTTAAAATTATCGTAGATGTATAATTTTTGTATATTATATTTATACATATATTGTTTATGTATATTTTAAATTTCATACAAAGTGGATGATTATCTTTAGAGAAAATTGATTTTTAAGACAATTTAATCGAGACTGATTATATGCTAATACGCTGGTCTTCGAAATTGTATTATTTTGAATATAAAAAAGTTGAATTCTTAGAGAAAACGGCAGCCATTTTGAATCCGCCATGTTGAATTTTCATATTTTATATGAATCAGTTCCTCCTAAAAACCCCCAAATAACCAGTTTTCTTTTTCTTTGAGACGCATTTTTTTTATTGGAATATATATATTTGGGCAATTTGTTAGATGATTATTATGTGTTATAAAAAAAAAACATGACATCGTAAAGCTGACACTTTCCTCTTGAAAACGCCCTATTACAACTATTTATTTAATACATTATAACTGTGCAATAGTTTATAATGTACTGGGCCGCGCTTAAAGAAATAGGTCTTCAGCCGTGCGGCCGAGTAGTGCTGCTGCGAAATAATACTTGCTTAATCGATTTTTTTCCAGACAAACCATTTCTCGGACGAAAAAATACAAAAGATCTTTTTATTAAAAAAATACTTCCGCTACACGGTGGTATTTTTATTTTTATTTATTTTCATCCTAGCTCAAAATATTAAGGAATTTCGAGAAAAAAATGTTTTTCGATTTTTTTTGACTTTGGGAAATCGAAAGACTAGTAAACTTTTTTTTATATTAATCTACATACTTTAAGGTACTTATAAAAAAAATCTGCCGTATTGCAAATTACTGGTAGTTGTGACCTACACCGACTGGGCTATGTAGGCTACATTTGATTTTTAAGCCGTCTTAAATATAAATAGTAAATTAGGATTAAATTTGAGATTTATTTGAATTACTTTTGATAAACAAAACAACTTTAAACTACAATTTTATTGATATTTTACTTTGCGATTTATATGAAGTGAAGATTAAATTTGAACATGATATGTATTTACTGACTTTGTCTACAGTTTGTAAGTTATATATTTATTTTGTAGTTGTCTTCCATATAAATTGTCAACTAGGTTAAATTTGATATGTAATTACAGTACTGCGTTTAATATAGACTATACTTTTATTACTTTATTATTGACACTTTACTTTGAGATTATTTTATCATGGAGTGTCCTATAATATGAACTTTTTTTTAAATATATGTAACTATAGGTTACTGACTTTATAATCGTGATTATTTTGTGATGGAGTGTCATATAATATGAAGGCCTACTTTTTTTTAAGCACAGAGAATAATGGATCCATTTACCATTAATCTCTGTGCTTTGGCAATAGTATTATGTTTCTTCTTTTGTATTATCATTTAAACATTTCATCACTTTCAATTGTTAAAGTTTTATTTTATACATAATCTTTATTAATGGGTTATCTAACCATGTTGGTTAAAGGGTTTTTCAGAATTACAACATAACATTATTTACCTACTTAATTGTTATTAGACATTTTTTTACAAACTAGATTTTGTTTATATTGCCTAAACCTAGGGTTATACATGACATTTTAATCAGCAGTTCAATAATCTTATATATTAAACAAATTCTGTTTTTCTTTTCCGAGTCCGTTCGGCTCTTCTACCCGACCGATTTTCATAATTGAGGTCTTAAATTAAAGGTATGCACGCCCAGATTTGCCATCAAGCATTACAAATCATGTATCTTTCGCCTTACAAACGTTATAATCAAATGCAAATTTCTGCTATGTATTCCTTATGAGGTTTTTTTTTTTGTTCTTTGTCCACTTTGCGTTCGTATACCGTCCATCCGATTGCTTTGAAATTTTGCATAGTAACACAGGTTAACCCTGGGAAGGTTTTAGGCCATTTACCAAAGTCCTAGGACATTAGGGCTACGCCCCAGTGGCCCTCAAAGATTCAATGTTAATCTTATGGAAGAAAGATTTCTATTGATTTTATCAGGGACACAAAAACAGCTGTTCGTATGAAAAGCTTAAAACAGCTGATTTTGATCAACAACTGATTTGGATCAAATCAGTATCAAATGTAGTATTACCTTTTTGAGGTTACATTGACAAACTAAAAACAAACACAAACAAAAATGAACGAAAAATGCTAACTATATTTTAATTCAATTCAAACATTGGTTGTTACAAACCTATTATATATAAAACAGCTAATTTGGATCAAAAACTGAACATAATCATTCACAGATATGTCAAGCCTTATATATTATCATCCGTTCAGCCGCTATTCACCCGAGAAGGAGCTCCGGTATACAATCCTTCAAATTTCCCATGTTAATCTTATGGAGATAATGTTTAATGAGTTTGAGTCAGCTGCCAAATAAAACAGCTAATTTATGCTCGGTCACCTATGTACAAACGAGCAAAAGATTAACGAGATTCTTTATCGAATTTTCCACCTGCGAGCGAAGCGAAGCAGCCATCTGAGGCCGAAGGCCGAGCCGGGGTTGGGACGCGGAGCGTCCAGGGGCAGAGCCCCTAGTTTATATTAATATCTAACCCATTTGTATAACCCATTTCATAAGATTTTAATAATATTCAAAAATTTCTAAGCTACCTTAGAACACAAAATGTTTGTAATAAAAAAACTGTCAAGTATTTAGTTCAGTAAGTCAGTGAATAAAAATCAGGAATTAAATTATTCGATAAACATTTGTACAAAACATACTCTAATAAGTTTAAAATGTTTAAAACTTGTATCGGTTCAGTTAAAGTTGGTTCAAGAATCTTTTATTAGCTTATAACTTATTCAAAAAGTATGTCTCATTTAAAAACATAAGTTTGAATTAAATTATAATACAAATAAAACAATTTATCTTAGTAAATAGACTATTCTGTACTTAATTTCTACGGAAATTATTTCCCGTAATGAAAATAGGCTTTTTTGTTACATTTACACTTATAACAGAAGAGTAAACGTTGAATCGGTTGAATTCCCAACTTGTAGTCTAAACGAGGCGGGGAAGTGGGACATTTCCCCCGCTACCATCACATCCTTCCCCGCTCGTCCCTCTCTCTCTTGTAACGTGCATTAGGACATCCTAGCGCGGCCACCGGACTAGATCGGAACTACAACTAGAGCGTACGATCAAGCCGTTTAAATGTTTCCTCTGTATATTCCTTCTCTGTGGTTACATCCACTAAGAGGTCAAAATCGTATACAGGCAACTATCGTGAAGGCTGAGCATTTCGGTGTTAGCGAGTGAGTGATTAATTAGAGCTGTGATTTATAAGGTCTGGGAAATACCCCTTAAGGCTTCGTAAGTCTATGAATAAATAGAAACCAAATTAACTTCTGACTAACAATTTGCTGACTTAAATTCGAAAATAAAATTACTCATAATTGGAATTACCTCGTTGTCTACTATTCCCACTGTAAGATTAGAACTGTTATCGTAATAAAATGTTAATGAATAGAAATATGTAGTCGCTGTCGTTTTGTAAAATATTCAAACCACATTTTAACAATTAATTTTAAAACAATATGCGTCGTAGTTTTTATTCAATGTCTATTTGTTTGGATAATCTTAATGCATATTTAAGCATTTAGTCATGATGTATTGATCCCTGAGTCTATTTAGTGTTCCCATAGTGCCTTGCCCTTTAATTATATTATTCACTCTCTATCATGGGCGAACAGTATAAAATACATTTAAATTAAGTTTCTCTTTGTTATGGTAAACTTGGATCACAATAGACACACGTTTCTTTTCAGACATTATCAAATAACATTTCTTCATTATGTGTTAATATCGTTATTTCTTTTAAAATAAATTGTAAATTTCACTAAATTTACTTTATTTAGTTTCCGTCGCACTTCTTCGTTTTACGCCTCAAACTCATCTTATATATTAAACGATAGGTTTGTTCAAGTAACGCCTATTTTTAGAATTTTACGGAGCTAATTTTAATAATATTTTTATTGTAGGAAGCTGTTTGTGTACATTCCGAAGTAATTCTCAATGAGCTTATAAACTATTTACGATAGACAATATTTAAGAGGTTTAAAAAAAGAAAAATCAGTTCCATATCAATTAATAATGTGTTACTAAAAAAACGTACTATTTTAATTACACAACATTTTTTACAATTGGTCCAGTAGAATTATATAAATAACTGTTACAAATATGATTACTGTTGGTACAGCAGTCACATGTTTACGCTAAAACCTTAACGTAATAAACGAGCAATGTTTGTAATTTTCATTCTCAGAACGGATCTAAATTAACAGATTAATTTTAGCCCAAATAACATTGCGCTGTGACTCGTAAAAAATATTATAGTAGTCAAACTTAGACTGGCTTTATCAATGATTAACTAAATAAGCTGTCTGTTGATGCAACCATAACGTTACGAAACCGTGACAGCATTTACCAGGCGAGTAATAATCCACTAAATAGAAAAAAATTGTGCAAACCTTAACCTAATAAACGAGCAATGCTTGTAATTTTCATTTTCAGAACAGATTTTCAATACAATTTTGTTTCAATAAGATTTTGAGTATGAGAAATTCTTTCGCGTAACTCACACTTTGAAAAAATTGCTTTAGCTATCTTCAAAAACTACTGGTACAAGAGAGTACACTGCCATGCTAAAAAGTGTTACATTCAAATTAGGCATTTAAAAATCGCGCGACCCTAATATCTAGTGAGATTATGTTGGCAGATTTATGTAAGGACCTGGTTTACCTAATTACTGTGGTTAAGTTATCCAACGTGGTTTCATTTAAATGAAACATTTGTGTATACCATCTTTTATCTGTTGTTGTTGTTACCATAGCAACGTATAAATAATTGCCCATTTAGGTTAGATTTTTAAATAGGTAAATATTATAATATTTTACGTAGTAATACCAAAATAAATTGATTACTTGGTAGTATAATGTAATGACACTTTAAAGATTCGTGTGACGAGTTGAAAAGAGGACAGGATGAATCAAGTAAGGTAAACTTAATTGCAGAGCGAGGATTTTAGACTGTCATCTACTCTTGGATTAGCTGTTGTAAAGTTTGCTGGACCAGTTTCAAATTAATTACACCACCAACAGCTTCATTACACGTACAATCATGTACATTTACGCCATTTCAAGATTTTACCATATTTGACAGTTTTAACCTAGTAAGTACAATGGATTTAATCAATGTTCGTAGTTAAACTGCTTCTGTATGCCGCTTAAAATCATATGCCACTAGATTTGAGTTCTTATTGACAGACTTAAAACGTCCAAAATAGTTCCCCGTTTAGGTGTGTGTTGTGAAATTCCAAACTATGTTTTGGTAACATGTACATTCAAGGGAAGTATGTGCATTTTATAACTACTACGATTATGATAAAATAAAACTTGATCACAAAATCTCACAACTTATACGTTTACTAACTCAAAAGTTTCAACGAAAATGCCATTATCTCCAGTGATGCTCGAGCTACAATAACCAAATATTAAGTTATTGTAGCATGAGCTACAACAATGTGTTTATGGATGAAATGATAAAAGTTTTCCTTATTTTTAACATGAACAAAAGCAGGTATAAAATATGGGTATTCTGTTACATTAGGTTAGGTTAGGTTAGAATATAAAGAGGTAGATTTTGTATGTTTATTTCTTAACTAAATAATTACTCAAATATGGATGGAACTTTACTGTACATTATTACGAATGGGTGAGAGTTTCTGAAAACTGGGGTAAAATAGCATTTCTACACCTTTTAAATCTTAAGCTAACTATTAAGTTTATAGTTGTTAAGGCCTTTCGAAATAATGATAAAACAAAACTGAGAAATATTTTTATAAACATAAAGTATTTAGAGAATTTTTATTTCAAACCTTTATAGCATTACTTATTTACGGAATGTTTGTATTTTACATGCATTTAATAAATAGTGTAAATTTATATATCTCTCACGCCCTTCAAAATTTCTTTAAAAAAAATGCCATTAAAAACATAAAATCCTTTTAGCAGCCATTTATAAATTATAGGAGAAATGACCATTATTTAATGTTAAAACATGTTCAGCTTTAAATACCTTTAATTTGATAGCTTAACCTACAATATTTGAAAATATAGGAGTTTTTATTTCCAAAAAATGCTTGCAGAAAGTGGTGCACAACTTGGATATTGTACGAAAGTAGGCCCTATATCATTAATGGTAATTTTTGTCAAAATGTTTAGTTAGGAGAACGAAACCATTCAATTGTATAAAATACAAAAACCAACAATTATTTATGTAAGTTTAGTTCTGCCATCTTGTGTCAGGATCAGGTAAATAAACTGGGTGTTCTGCCAAACTAAAACAATATTATTTCTTGGGCACAGAAATTAAACAAAATATTTGTCTTAGACTTTTAGGTACCAATTATTGTGGTTACATCTGAAATTAAGCGTTAAAACGGATTTGTTTTAATTACCGCACGAGTGGTATATTAAAACATGAATATTTAGGATTATGGCACATATTATGATGGCAACAATTGGATTTCGATTTTCTGGTAACTGTTTTTAGTTAAATTTTCTTCAAATTGTATACCTAATTATCATTATATTTGATTAGATTCAATCGCGTTTACATGAAAGTCGACTTAAGGCTCGGCTCTCTACATTCAAAACGGCGAAGTTGGGTACCAATTTCAATGTTAAATAACCAAAACATACCTTCACTATTAAGCATATTTTTGTGTTGTTTTTGGCAAAACACGAAAGCTGTATTTTTTTTCTTAAAGTAAAATAGATTGTGGGTGTTGATTGCTAAGAATTTTTGCAATATCTCTTTTTGCAACTGAGTAAAAAATTGATAAAGTTTACTATTTTTTACTATTTATATCATACGTTTATGAAAACAATAACACGGATTTTGAAAATATATTCGGCAATTAACATCCGCATATGATAGTACTTCAAAATGAAACCAAAATTTTAAATTTATTCCACGAATTAACGGAAAAAAATTACTTATTCTGCAGCATTGCTCTTATGGGAATCAGATTCAATATGGCGGCAGGGTAAGCGCCCCCTTAAAGGGAGCAGGACAACCAAAAAAATTCGATTTTTATTGCAGTTTTTTTACCTTGAAATGTCTACTTTTAAAATATGTAAGTTATTTTGCTCAAATATACTTACAAATGAAAAAAACTAACAAAAAACGTAGTATGTAAACAGATTTTTGGTTGGGATGGGATGGTAGTGTGATTGACACAATTTTGCAAAACATGTTTTTTAGTTATGTTGAAATAGAAGAGAATTGTTGTTTTGCTGACTGCTCACTTGGTAAACGAGTTCACTGCCAGCATGGAATAGTATTGACTGTTGCTTACAGTTGTGTTTGTGTGTTTTGTGTGTTTTTGAAGTTATACGTAATTGTGAGTGAGAAAATTGTACTTTTACATCCCACTTTGATCTTTGTTTGTAGTTTAGATGAGGAGTTTGCATTGTGCTTGAGTGTAAATAACTTATTATCAGTTTGCCAAGAGCAAAAGTATCTTACAAAACTAAACAATAATTTAGGGGAAATCAGTCCAAAGGTTAGACACTATTCCTAGGCCTTAACAAATCTCGAATAGCATTCCTAGTCCTACTACTGAAAAACTAAATTTATACGTTCTTTTGATAAATATTATAATTAAGAAGGATCAGGTAGTGAAGGAATATGAGGATCAAGATGATCCTCCTTATGGATCTGGGATGTTTTAAGAATTAAATTCCAACAAAATGCGAGTTTTATTTTTTAGTCTGGTTTCCCGGAAACTTGTTTTTCATATATAAAGGTACAATTAATTATCTCAGAAACTACAAATGGTAGAGGGCTGAAATTTTTTATGTATAAAGATCAGTGTATTTCCTAAAACTGCTGCCACTTGAGTTGTTATATCTTGACAAAAAGTTATAAAACATTTTTTGGATTATTTAAACGTTGTTTTTTTTTTACGCATACATAATTTATAATTTACCTACAAAATTTATTTATAAACATATTTTAACTAAAGTGGTAGGGGATGTTCACAAAAGTGTACTCTTTGCATGAAAACTATTTCAGTTTTGTAGCTTCTTCAGTTTCTAAAATAAATGTACCTAAAGTTTGTAAAATTAACATTGGCGGAATATTAACGTCCCGCTCCCCTTAAGGAAATAGTTTATGCATGTATTTAACTCTCTCTCCCGCTCTCCCCCTCTCCCTCTCTTTCTCTCTTACCAACTTGGATGAAAGAAATTATGATATTTAGTTACTTAACCAGTATTTTAAAAAGAAACTATATCTTAAATTAAATTATTTCCACTGTCACACTGTGTACCAATGAACGTTTGCTCGTTACAGTGATAGGGCATAATAGGAGTTGTAAAGTGATCAGCTGATTACTATTGATAACATTTGAATTTCGGCGGTTATATTTGAAATAGTAATGCATACTTATATAATATGATCACCAACCTGATACGTTTTTAAAACTTTCCATATAAATGTATAATTTAAAATATTGTGTAGATGATTACTATTTATAAGGAAATTAAAGCTAAAAATATTTGAGAATTTATACAAATGTTCGGGACATCCAAAAAAAAGTTTACTCAACTTTTAATATCTAAAGGCAATCTATTTAGACACCTCAAATGACACAAAGAATCTATACAAATAAAATCGGTTCATCTGCTCTTTCTCTCTTTAAAAAAAATGTGTTTTCATATTTCAGAATCGTATACTAAAAGGTATTGGTTCATGATAAAATTTTGTTAGGGTATATCAAACACAAAATATGTGTTAATTTAAGTAGTTTGTGTGGCTATTTTGGATTAAAAGAATTGAGTTTATCTTTTAAAAATATAAACCTAAATATTCCAAGTTGTCTGTGAATATGTGACATTAAGTTATTAGTTTTGTTGCGGAGATTATTATAACCATTGTAAGACTGAACTCACTGGGGATGCGGAATACTACCCCTCGGAAAACTACCCCCC
>JAGFPH010012556.1:0-29707 GCA_018207615.1 Philaenus spumarius | reverse complement strand
TTACACAAATATGCAGGTTTGCACAAATATGCAGGCTTACACAAATATGCAGGTTTACACAAATATGCAGGTTTGCACAAATATGCAGGTTTACACCAACATTATTCGTACCATGATGGCGGCGCGGCGATTCAAACTGTTCAAAGTTAAATATCTAAGAAAATAAAGATTTTACGAAGCAATGTTGAGATACAAAAAATGTGGACAATTTAAAGACAAATCCAATGGTGTATCACTTTTTATCATTGAGTCAAGGGTAACTGAAAAAATGCACTAATTCTGAAAGTAGTTTAAATTATTATCTCTTTCCGTAATTGCATTAATCACCGATAGAAATCGACCTATACTGAACCAACACAGGTTTCTTGAACATCTTCAAGAAAAGCTTACTTTATTATAATTTTAATATCTGTTGTTAAATATTAAGGCTCTTTTTTACTTTGAAGAAAACTCCCGAGTGCACAGTGTGATTTTAGTGCAAAAGGTCTGACTGAAGCCGCAAAATCGTTGAAACATGCATTCGTAATACCGTGTTTCGGATTCTATTTATAAATTAATAATCTGGGAAACTACTTTAAGTT
This sequence comes from Philaenus spumarius, assembly GCA_018207615.1. Taxonomy (NCBI): domain Eukaryota; kingdom Metazoa; phylum Arthropoda; class Insecta; order Hemiptera; family Aphrophoridae; genus Philaenus; species Philaenus spumarius. Next base: position 29,126 of record JAGFPH010012556.1, on the reverse strand, counting down.
ATAAAGAAGGCTTTATATTTTTTACGTGTTAGCTTAAAATATGGAAATTATTGCTTAAAACTCCCAAAAAATGCGTTTAAAATAATCGATTTTTACTCATTTAAACTGTTGATTAAAAGGTGTTGCCGACGATTTCTTTCAATTATGAGGTATAAGACAAAAGCACAAAGCCTTTAAGAACAATTTAAGATGTTTCACAACTTTTTAGGTTGAAAAACGGCGTCCGAAACATGGTAGTAAGAAGTGCATATTTTTGCTGTTTTACGCAAGGTATAGAAGACCCTTAAAGTAGGAGAGTAAGTCATACAAATTATTATTATTAGCTAAAGAGGAAACTATTCAATCGATTTCGAACAAATTTATACCAAACATGTCAATTCGGCCTAATTAGACGCACGAAACAAATTTTGAGAAATTTTGAAATACAACCCACTTTTCGGCCAAAAAAACTCCCAAAAATCAGATATTATTATTAGCTAAAGGAGAATTTTTAGAAAAATGCGGATTTTGCATATGGTAGAGTACATTAAAGGCTACAAATAAGGCAAATTTGATCAAAATCGTTAGGGCGGTTTTTTTTATAAAAAAATAACTAATTAATGGGTGTATTTTTGCCAAAAAGAGGGTTGTTATTGAAAAATCGGACCAACCAAAACAAAATGGTGGCCCTAAACGTTTTGAAATAAATCGACATAAAGTTGCTAATATCTCGAAAAGAGTTTTTAGAAAAAATTTCAAGAGACAAAAAATGTTTATTTCAAACTGCTTGACCTAAAATTTTGCTTCCAAATCGATTTCGTAAATTGTAGGTCGACTCCTATATCTTAGAAAATGTTGTAAAAAATATTTGTATCTATTTGTACATTAAAGGCTACAAATAAGCCAAATTTTATCAAAATCGTTAGAGACGTTTTTTTTATAAAAAAATAATAACTGCTTTTTTGGGGGAATTTTTTGCCAAAAAGGGGGTTGTTTTTCAAAATTGTTCCAAACCGTTTTTCGTGCATCCAGACAGGCCTACTTGACATGTCTGGTGCAAATTTGTTCGAAATCGATCGAATAGTTTTCTCTCTAGCTTTTTATACATACAGACAGACATTTTGTAAAAATAACTTTTTTGGACTCAGGGGGTCCCAAAACGGATATTTCCACAAACATCTCAGCATCGATTTTTTTTTGCGATCACTATACTTTCTCTATACTATAGTATAGTGAGAAAGTGAAAGTAATCGGTGCGCGTAAATAAGTTTTCACTAATATATCTATTGGTTATAAAAGATTGTATACATGTCTTTTTTTTAACCTCAAAGCAAATCTTTTAACGTAGGCCTATTATAGCCGACATTAGTTCTATAACTCATATTAAAAACATCTATAGTACTTCACAAGACGTTATAACATTGATTTAAGTTGTAAACCTAACCACAAAATATCATCTACCCTAGGTTTTGTGTATTAGAGAAGATGGGTGAAATCAGCTGTTATATTATATTGTTTCTCACGTACGTACGGACGTACACTTGCTTCTATATGAGTTGGTAACTAGTTTGTTATGGAAACATCCGTTAATCCTTTGTTTACTTGGGCTAAAATCGTGGAAAGTTTTTTCTGTCTATATCTCAGGTCGGTCACGTATTTTCAATATGGAGTCCATACTTGTCAACAGTTCTCACGGAAATAGGCTGAAGTGTCCGTCCGAGGGGGTCGGAACCTTTTATGTCATGTGATCTTGACTTCCGGTTGCGTCACTACGCCCTCTGACCTGACCCAACATCCTCCACAAAGGACTTTAGCAAATCTTTGCGCAGGAAATTGGGAACATTTAATAAAAATATGGAGTGTTTTGCTACACTATAAACAGGTTTTATTGTTGTAATTGGAGACATAAAAGGGTTAGGTAACAATTCCATACTTAGGCTAGAAAACTTTTAGTTTGCTTTTATGAGCCAATTTGTTTTTTTTAATGAAATATCTTTAATAATGAGTTCAAATTTGGTAAATATATATTTGTTACGTAACCTTACGACAGGGTAGGCTACAGACAATCAGAACCTTCTCTTGTATATTTTCAAAATTGTGGCTGTTTAAAATTTGTAACGTTAAATATCTTTAAACTAGCTAACTTGGAAAAAAAATTACAAGAAACAAAAATGTTGTTAACATTTTCTTTACGTTAATGGATCCAAAGCTAATAATATTCCTTACAACAGCCATGATTTGCCCATTTGTTATTACTCAAAGGTTTTTTTGCCGCTAAGCGATATCTCTCTTTGCTCGGGTCCCTAAATTCAAAACTGCGAAGTTGGTTACCGATTTCAATGTTAAAATAACCTAACCGTACCTTCACTTTTAAGCGTATTTTTGTGTTAGTTTCGTGGTAACACGGTTTTTGAAAATGTATTCAGCAATCAACATCCGCATATGAAAGTAGGCCCTACTTGAAAATGAAACCAAATTTTAAAATTTATTCCACAAATTAACGGGAAAAAATGAGTTATTCCGTACCTTTCTTCTTAGGGGAACAAGATCAAAAATGACAACAGGGGTGCCCCCCCCCCCCTTAATTCTCCATCAAAATTAATTATTCAATCATCATTTTTAAGCTTATGTTGCCCGCTATTGACGAAAAATAGACAAACGTTTAACATTCATGTTTTCGTTACAAAAATCGATTTATAAACGTTTTTATATTATACTTCATATGGTTCCTAATGAAAGGTGCCATCTATGAACAATCTGTTTAACTAACATGATTAGTTAGTTTGTTTACATTGTATATGCAAGTGTGATATATTACACAAATCTAACAAATTAAACCAACGTAAATTTACCTAATTAAATCAATGTTTTAAATTAGGTAAATATTCATAACTTGCGAAATATTCGCACAGGTCAGCTAATCAGTTCCTTAATACATACAGTACTAAGTAGGCTTAGCCCTATATTAATGTATTCAGTTTTTCGAAACATTCAAAGCCTCCTTTAAAATCTCTTAGTTTAAATTACATTGTTACAACTTAAAGAAGTCGTTAAACTCATATCAAACTGGCCGAATGTTTGACCGACAATAACATGAGAATACAAGGAACGATGATAATTTGGCATAGCCTAAAGTGTCGCCTTTCAAAAAGGCCTAAGAATTGTTTATTTAAAACGTTTTAAACATCGTAACAAAATGTGTTATAATGTTTTGCTTTTATGGAGTATATATTATCTGTTTTGTTTCGTCGATTCAGAACCAAGAATTAATGCATTGCTGCCGCTTCAAATAGGCCTAATACTCCACTCAATCTATAAAAAAATGTAGGCCTACAGTAATAATTTTATCACGTTTCCGAAAATGTGGGTAATCTAAAAATAGCGCGTGTTAAATTACACCCGTCCTTACTGCGCAACCTCTGAACTGTTACGCCGGTCAGTTTCCGCACATGGTATTGTAATAATTAAATCAATGTTTTAAATCAGGTAAGTACTCCTATAACTTGCGAAATATTCGCACTGGTCAGCTAGTAATATTTTAAGTTACTACTGTAACTGCAATTAAATAATTTTTTGGTTGTAGTCAGGGGTTTACTGGTACCGGAACGCCGTTCCGGTACTGCTTTTTATTAAATTGTTATACGTTTTGTGTTAACGTTGCACTGGACCATCAGTGCCCTCAATCACACTCATTCAACACTCGGTTCAGAATTGTACGTCCGCCAATCGAAAAACCTCAAGATATCCCCACACACAGTGCGTTGCGTCTATGCGAGCCAACTACAGTAAAGTATCCCTCAGCTCGGAATCGAAATGGGAGCACCAGACATATTTTTTGCAAGCTTTGGGGCACACCTTTGATGTTCGGTGAACGCTGCGAACGGCTACGAATTAGCCCTTTTCACACCAAAACTGAGTCGAGCCTGGCCGGGCGAAGCGATACCAAGCCAAGCCGAGCAAAATCTGCGATGCGTTCGCACTGAAGCCGAGTCTCACTCAATAGGTGTTCTAGTCTTCCTTGCAGTCGCAGTTGCAACATAGTGACACTGGCATGGACACGGAAAACGGAGCGAGGGCCAGCCGATCTTTTGCCGTGGGGGTCATAAACTGTCAAAACAGCCAGGTAGGGCCGAGGGCCAGTCGACTCCCCAGAGCGGAAGTGATTCAGGGGAGGGGTAAGATTAAATGCATAGAGTACGACTCTAAACTAATTTCTATAGAAGAGTTTTAGGTTAGGTTAGGTTTTTTTTAATTATAATTATATAAAGTGATAATACGACGAAATATTATAATTATACAAATATTATAATCATACTGTTATCGGCAAAATACTGTGACTAAACAGTTTAGGTAAGTCCTCTAGTTTTTTTTTATTCTAATTATATAAAGTGATAATACGACGAAATATTATAATTATATAAATATTATAATCATACTGTTATCGGAATACATAAACGATAGTTAAAACCTTTCCACCTCCACACCCACCGCACAGTAGAACAGGTCACTGATCCCTAGCCGGCTGGCCCTCGCTCCGCCAAGCCTCTGGCTGTCAAATTACCCTCGTCAAAGTTTTTAGGCAACTGGCCCTCGGCCCTAGAGCCCATGGACACCGAGCTAGACTGTAAAACGCAGGCAGAAACCGCTTGAAGTAGCGGGAGGCAGGACTGCTCAAAATCGGAGCCCGGCGTCCTTATAAAAGCTCCCATTGAAATACTGCATAATCAGTGATCTAGCGATTTTCGCCCGGCCTGGCTTTGATAAGAAATCCGCCGAAGAGACCGATGATTCATAGTCGAGGTGGCCGAAAAGTTTAAAAACCAGCGATGCTTAAACTTTTGTATTATTAACTTTTTCGGCATGAACAAGTTTATAACATATAAGTTATTGATGAGATTATTGTAATCAAAATAAGGCCAAATATTATATAATTTGAACCACATTTAGTGATTAATTCCTATAGAATAACTCCTTTCATTTCACGATTAATTCATTAAAATACAAATATCCCAAATGAGAGCACAACATGGAATGCAAACAAACAATGGTGTACACTGACAAACGCCGTCACAAATACAAGGTAGAAAGGCGTGAAAGAGGAAAATATTTAAACGTAGGCACCTGAACACCGGCCGCACGGCAATTTAGGTATTTCCATTTGTGTGTTGTATTCTCGTGATACGCTTGCTTGCATTTAATTGTTCTTGTATAAGAAAAGTAATTTCTTGCTACAAGAAAAGAAAAGTGATTTCTTGCTATCACATATATTATTTCTCAAGGCCATTTTTTTGTCAGTACGCCATAACTTCCTTAGTACATCATCAAATTACATGAATGAGGCATCATTTTAAAGCTTTCCTTAACCGCTACACCGGAAAAATATACAAAATACAATTATACGAAAACAATACAAAAAAAAAAAAAATAAAGAATCCGAAAGTAACAGTGATGTAAGATCAAGTAAGTTGTAGGGATATTTTCCTGGAGTTGGAAAAACTGATAATATACAATTTAAACACATCTGTGCTTTACTTCAACCCCACCTATGCCCATGACGCACTATACGATACTAAATATACGGTGTGTACTTTAATTAAGTGGGATTTAAGTAAGTTAGAATGCGAATGCTTCGCACGGGTCAGCTAGTAATACATAAAATTTGATTAAGTTTGCAGTCTTTTACCGAGGATTTGAATTTCTGATAAAGGCAATTGACTAAATAAGAGACATTTTGCCAAGTTTTTGCTGGAAATAGTTTGTGTCTCTAAAATTTGCTATGTGCTATATACAAGTTCAAAAATAGTTACATATACAGGTGTACTTTTCTTATAAAAGTAAGTATATTATCTGCATCCTTAAACTCGGCAAAGATACGTAAAATAGGAGTTTAAGAAGTGAAAATTTCAAAAAATTTCCGGCGGAGTATTATTGTTCAGTTCCGGCAGCGTTCCGGTACTGGAAAAAATACGAGTAAACCCCTGGTTGTAGTTTAGGCAACAGTGCAGTTATTACTAAATCATTACTACTGTAGACAATGCCAAGAAATTATGTTTTTGTTTTTTGAATGTAATATTTTTAAAAGACAGTGAGTTAAAATTTGGTGAAGATATTTGTTACCTATACTTTTGTGAGGAGCGAATTTCCATAATTGAGTTTGTGTTACGTTTTATGGTTTATTTGGGAAATTGGTCTACTCACTAAGGCGCTGAATAGCTGCCTGCGTGTACGAAATATCCTTATATATAATTCTGTAAGCGAAATTTTAGATTCAAAATTGTGGGAATTTGGTAAATCGGAGGATGATGGGAGGGGTATCAAATTAAAGGTATCGATTCAAGGAACGAGGGAAAAATATAAGTTTTTTCTAAAATTAAAAACTAAGGGGTTTTTGGGGTCCCCGAAAAACGAAAAATCCCCATAAGAAATACATGAGAATTTAAAAACATCTGCTTTGTTTACATTAAAACATTTGGTATTAAATAAATAAATTTAAAACATAAAACAGCTGTTCTGTAGTTTACATTAAAACATTTGATCCATACTAATATTATAAAGAAGTAAAGTTTGTTTGTTTGTTTGTTTGTTTGTATGTAGGGGGTAATCTCTGGCACTACAGAACCGATTGAAAAAATAGTTTTACTAATAAAAAGCTACACTATTCCTGAGTAACATAGGCTATAATTAATTTCGATAAAAACCCTTTTTTATTTAAATATTTGTAAATTAGTCGGAAAAAATTCTTAGGCTAGGCCTAGAATGATAAACCAACACATGGATTTACATTTATTGCCATAGCAACCAATTGAATAAAATAACAGATACCGTAATATAGCTGGTTGCTCCAATATTTCCATTAACAGCTGATTTCAAAATTTGAAGCAATTATGTTTTTATTTCTAGCTTTTAGGTTAGGGTTTTAAAGTGTAGACCTGAGCCTTTCTGGTTCTTTTAACCATTATTATAACTGATGTTATAAAATATACGAAACAATTTGATTTGAACATTTAACATTATTTACCATCTTAGTTTTGAGGTTATTATTAATCCTACACCTTTATTATAAATAAAACATAACATATGTTTTTGGAAGGTTCCATTGGGGGTTGGCGTGCGAAGCACGCAGGGGTCTCCCCTAGTATTATTAGAATTTGTTTACACTTCAGCCTCCAGCCCAGGCTCGTGCGCTGATTCGTTCCGCTCTTTGCGAGTTTGCACCTCGACCTTGCGCCCTGGGTTTATGGACCGCTTCGCTTCGTTCGCAGCGGACAAACTCGCTTTTGGTGGTACTTTTATGGCATTTTACGTTTTGATCGATTTTAGGGAACCAGGCGGGCTATAGGTTGTGTAAAAACAAAATGTTCAGAATAATCTCCTATATTTATTATTTTAGATAAAACCCCCAGCAAGTTTCACTCTAGTACGAAAACTGTCAAAACCGTGGCTGCCGGTTGTTTTGTAAATTTGTGTTGCTAACGAACTCGTCCGAACCACTTAGAAAACCAACGTGTGTACCAAATCGGACGTAAAATGCGGCCTTTAGATTGCTAACACATATATACATTACATTTTTAAGGCTCGGCTCTCCACATTCAAAACTACGATATTGGGTACCAATTTCAATGTTAAATAACCAAAACATACCTTCACTATTAAGCATATTTTTGTGGTGGTTTTGTTAAAAAACGAAAGCTGTATTTTTTTTCTTAAAGTAAAATAGATTGTGGGTGTTGATTGCTCAGGATTTTTGCAATATCTCTTTCTGCAACTGAGAAAAAAATTAATAAAGTTTACTATTTTTACTTTCTCCACCCTATACGTAGTATATGGAGAAAGTAGTGTTTTCGTAAAAATGTTCGAATTTGAATTTTCAGTTGAATTATCTGTTTTGGTGCTCCCAGAACCCCAAAAAATGGTTTAGTGCAATTATCTGTGTTGGTGCTCCCTGAACCCAAACATATTTTTAGTGGATTTTTTTGTTTTGGTGCTCCCTGAACCCAAAAAAGTGTTTTTAGAGTGGTGTCTGTCTGTCAGTCTGTCAGTATGTATACACGACCAGAGAGGACACTATTGGTCCGATTTTCATGAAATTTGGTATGTAGGTACTAAACCCTAATATCTCCAGGTGTTTTTTTCATTTTTTGGAATTTTTAATTTTTAAGGGTAATTTACCCCTAAAAACCCATAAAAACGACAAAAATGCAAATTTCTCAAAAACGGCTCTAACGATTTTGATCAAATTTTCAGTATTTATAGTGCTTAAGATGCCAAACAAAATGACACCAACCGCTTTTATCAAAACTTCGGTGTTTTATAATTATGGGGAAATGTTTAAAAATAAACAAGTTTATGTTGTCAATCTAGCATCGCGGCGGCGGCCGCACGGGGTAGCACCATGGTAGCGATCACGGCCAGTAATTCAAAGGTCGCGCGATCGAATCCCGCCTAGGACAATAATTTTTTTATACGATTGACGTAGGTAGAATATTATTTTTTTGTTTTGTTCTAAAAAGTAATAAATAAAATGATTGAAAACAATATTATTTTGACTACAGTAAGTTGGGAGAAAGTTTGTGTCAGTTAACTGATACCGTTTATTTACTATTTATATCATACGTTTATGAAAACAATAAAACGCCTTCTGAAAATGTATTCGGCAATCAACATCCGCATATGACAGTACTTCAAAATAAAACAAAATTTTTAAATTTATTCCACGAATTAACGGGAAAAATGACTTATTCTGTAGCATTGCTCTTATGGGAATCATATTCAATATGGCGGGCAGGGAAGCGCCCCCTTAACGACACACCAAAACGTGATCTGAGGGCCATGATTGGTGCTCCTTGACTACCTTAGGTCTCATCATAAGAGTCACTGCAATAGCTCATCTTTCCTATGGATATTCGGTAAAAATATAAGTAAACGGTAACGAAGCATGGGAAGCTAGCTAGTTTGTCGCGAAAACGTTCTGCAAAATGTAACTCATTTCGGTCTGACTGCTGCACCTACACCTTTTTATTGAAAGGTCTCCGGACCTTGATTTATGCAAACATTTTTCTTATTTAGTGAATTTCCATGGGAAAGATGAGCTATTGCAGTGACCCTTATGGTAAGATCTAAGGTCGAGAGTAGTAAATGAGCATCGATCGTGGTCCCCAGAACAAGTTTTGGGGTGTCATTAAAACTTATATAGGTTATGTGTTTGCACTCTAGCGGCCGCATTTTAATTCCGAATTGGTACACAAGTCGGTTGCCTACGTCGCTCGGCCGAGTTCGTTAGCCAAAAAAATCCAACAACCGGAACCACGTTCTTTGAACGGAAGTAACTATTTTCTTAGATTTTTCGTACGAGAATTAAACTTTTTTAGAGTTTTAAATAAAAAAATAAATTAATATTACAATAGGTTAGTTACCTTGCATCATTCCGTCGACAATCCAAAATGTATCCTGGTTAGGATGACCGGTTTCAACGGTTATACCGTCATCTTCAGATCCTTTGATTTAATTCCGCCTGTACTGGCGTCGTCTTCTATATAATATTATTGGCACGAAAAAATAAATGTAGGATATTATTCTGTAGGCCTACATTTGTTCTTATACACGGCCTTATAGCTCGCTTGGTTCCCCCCAAAATAGATCAAAACGTATAACACCATAAAAGTTTTATAACACGTGGGGGATTTTACCGTGAGGGCATCTTCTGATCCGGGGCCCAACGGCCGAGTTGGTACTCTGCGAGCAAGGCGAAATGAGTTTTTCCGCTGAGAGCGGCAACGAAGGAGCGCGTGAGCTGGAGGCTTAGGTGCAAACAAATTTTACTAATTTATTCAGTGTCTTCATTAGTAGATCAATTTTCGAAATAGTTGGAAGAAATACTAAAACATGTAAACTTAATTTTAGAAATTCGCTCAACTCACGTCAGCGGATCAGCTGCGTGGTAGAATTATTTTAAACTACAGAATCAACTCCCGAAATATTGTAGGGGAAATTTTGGGAAAACGGAGCGAGGGCCAGCCGATCTTTTGCCGTGGGGGTCATAAACTGTCAAAACAGCCAGGTAGGGCCGAGGGCCAGTCGACTCCCCAGAGCGGAAGACTCTAAACTAATTTCTATAGAAGAGTTTTTAAGGTTAATAATTATACAAATATTATAATCATACTGTTATTGGCAAAATACTATGACTAAACAGTTTAGGTAAGTCCTCTAGTTTTTTTTTAATTCTAATTATATAAAGTGATAATACGACGAAATATTATAATTATACAAATATTATAATCATACTGTTATCGGCAAAATACTGTGACTAAACAGTTTAGGTAAGTCCTCTAGTTTTTTTTTAATTCTAATTATATAAAGTGATAATACGACGAAATATTATAATTATACAAATATTATAATAATACTGTTATCGGCAAAATACTGTGACTAAACAGTTTAGGTAAGTCCTCTAGTTTTTTTTAATTCTAATTATATAAAGTGATAATACGACGAAATATTATAATTATATAAATATTATAATCATACTGTTATCGGAATACATAAACGATAATAAAAACTTTCCACCCGCACACCCACCGCACAGTAGAACTAGCCGGCTGGCCCTCGCTCCGCCAAGCCTCTGGCTGTCAAATTACCCTCGTCAAAGTTTTTAGGCAACTGGCCCTCGGTCCTAGACTCGAAATTTTGAACGACCAAAACACTATTTACTGTATATACACTGACGTACTATTTAGGTATAGACAATTATAATTTCGAATAATCTCAAAAAATGTATATCTATCGCGGTTTAAAATACGCCATACAAGCTATAAGTAAGAAACTTAAAGCTACACCCTGTTTGTTCTTCCTGAACGCCCAACAAACAGTAGCACACCTGGTCACGTGACGTCTACACGAGCTGACGGAGCGGTCACACGGAAGAACAAATACAACCTCTCGCAAGACTTGTGTTTTGGTGTAATTTCCCTCCGCCCACTCTATAAAGTAAACATCGCATAATGGTCCCATTGTACGATCTAAGGGTTAAGTGTATCAAAGATAGTCGTGCAGAGGTACTCGAAAAGTAGCGGAACTTTAGAAGGGATACGCCTCGGGCGCGCCGGTTGCCAAAATGCTCTTTAATAGTTTCCATTAAAGTAAGATTTGTTAGAAATCGGCAAATAACCCGGTGTAAAAGGATTTGTTCGCTCGTTTTCGTTCTGTGGTTGTTAATACGGTCTAAATTAATTTTGAAAATTGTCAAGTCGAATCAGAGTAAATGTGTTATAAATCAATGGGCGTAAGTTTGCCAAACGCTTCGGTTATATCATCGCAAACAAGGTACATTTTTAAAGGAAGAAGAATAGTGCTGCCAACCTAAACACATTGTCACTGTTCTTACACTATGGGAAACACTCACTAGTTAAAGCCCCGAAACTGAAAAAAAGAAAACAAACAAAAAGAAATATTTAAAAATAACCAAGAAAAAAAGCACGTCACCTCTATTTTGATGATGTTAGTGATCAGCTATACATATACATAAAATTGAAGTGTCTGTGATTTTGAAATATATACATCTTTTTAAGCTCATATGGTTATTCATATTTTCCAAATACCTAAACATGATTTTTTTAAATTTTTCTCTGTTTGCCTGTTTGTTCGGACTAATCTCCGGAATGGCTGAACCAATTTTGACGAAACTTTCATTTTCATGTCGAGGACATTTCACAGATTACTATAAGCTACTTTTTATCCCGGAAATATTTAAGCTTCCTATTTAAAAATTATGGACAAAATTAGGGGTTTTGCGCATGGAAGTGGCACGCGACCATTATAAATAAAACAACTGATATGGATCAAAAGCTTAAGACTTTGACAAAACAGTCTGTGTTTTAATTTACTGTATACGCTGGTTTAACCGTTAAATATATATCAAAACAGTATGCAATAATGTGAAATATACATACTGTAGATGTTACATAAACCTCAAAACCTGATTTGTAATTTTATGTTCGTTCGGGAGTTGTGATTAACAAACTGGCGGAAAACAGGATTTTAGCGTTTATTGGTGCATAGCTAATAATTTACCTAAAAAGGATACATAGATCGATTTGCGCGAAACTCTTTGTGCGTTTTTCGGGCCATAGATATGGGATCTAGAATAGTTTTTTTTAAATTTGCGAATAATGGTAAGGTACAATATTTGTCCGATAGTCGTTTTATTTATTTAACGATATTTGCGAGAGAAGCTACGGGTACCACCTAGTATTATAATTTTAAAACAAATTAAACGTTTCAATATATTTTTAACAAGTTAGCTTGAAGAAAACGACTGGATATACGTCATGAGTAAAAGAGTTTAGTGTGTTATACCTATGGAATCGTAAATCCTTTTAATATACAGGGTGGTTATAAATTATTGTACACATTTTAATATTGAATAAATAAATAACCAATCGACTTAAAAACATGGGAATTGTTTTATTAAATTGCAAATTTAAAACAGAATTAATAATTGTACACATTACAATAATTATAAAAAGTAGTTATAAAAAGAAAGTAAAAATGTCACTTAAACTGTGGGTGTAAGGTATGATTCTTCTTAATGACTTGTGTTGTGACATAGTCAGCTGGTCAACAATGGATCTTTCCACACCAGCTGTTAATTACAGTTGACTAAACAAACACTAAACTAACCTCAGTATCAAAATGGCTAGTGTGCAAGAAAAAGCAAGGTGTGTTCTTTGGTTTAATGAAAGCAGATCTGTAATAACTGTTCAAAGAAGGTTTCGTTTAGAGTATGGCCGCAATCCGCCGAGTAACAATTCTATAAAACGCTGGTATAGGCAGTTTGAACAGACGGGAAGTGTCCAACATAGAAAAGGTGCTGGTAGACCTCCAGTTTCTGAAGCTATTGTTGATCAAGTAAGAGAATTGTTTACGAGGAGCCCTGGTAAGTCTACTCGGCGTGCAAGTTTGGAATTAGGATTACCTCGATCAACAGTCTTAAAAATTTTACACAAACACCTTAAGCTCCATCCATACAAAATTCAGTTATTACATGAACTAAAACCTAACGATAAACCTCGACGCTACGATTTTGCTGTTAGATTACTTGACCTCGAAGAACGAATAAACATTGGAGAAAGCAATTTCTTGAAAAAAGTAATTTTTTCTGATGAAGCAACCTTTCATGTTTCTGGTAAGGTGAATAGACACAATTGTAGGATTTGGGGTACTGAAAATCCTCATAATGTTCGAGAACAAGAAAGAGACAGCCCTAAAATAAACGTTTGGTGTGCATTGGCTATAGATGAAGTGATAGGACCCTTTTTCTTCGCAGAACCGACAGTCACTAAAGAGGTATACCTCGACATGCTTGAACTTTTTGCAATACCGCAAATTGAGCATAGACAACCAAATGTTTACTGGCAGCAAGATGGTGCCCCTCCACACTGGGGTAAGATAGTACGTGACTACCTAAATAACACGTTTCCTGGTCGTTGGATTGGACGGGATGGTCCAATTCCTTGGCCTCCACGTTCCCCAGACATTACACCCTTAGACTTTTTTTGTGGGGCTATGTCAAGGACAGAGTCTTCGCCAAAAAAGTTCAAGATATTGAGGAACTCAAGAATAGAGTTCGAGAGGTTATTGGAAGCATAACTCCAGCAATGCTCAGAAACACATGGTGTGAGGTTGAATTTAGACTACAAACTTAGCGTGCAAACCTCGGAGAGCACGTGGAATTAGTTTAGTTTCCTTGTAAAAGTATGAGTAACAGTAATCTTTTTGTCCTTCATTGGTAATAAAACTGTTTTAAATTTGCTATTTAATAAAACAATTTTCATGTTTTTAAGTCGATTGGTTATTTATTTATTCAATCTTAAAATGTGTACAATAATTTATAACCACCCTGTATATTAGTGAGAAGCTAGCAACCTTAGCTTTTGGAATGTGATATTGTTCAATTAACGTTAGTTTCGACAGTAATCTTGTAGATTCGTCAACATTGTAACATCGTTTTCAACATCTATTATTCGAAAAGGGTATACAAATGTAGTCTACGTCTAACTTACCTTTTCAGTAATGTTTACGTATCATTAATGCAATATAAATAATTTAGGAAATTAAGAAATTTGTTTGTAGCTTTAAATACAATTTTAAAAACATTAAATTATTGTTAGTTGAAAAAACGTTCAGCAGTATTATTTATGTTGCAAGATTCGACTATAGTGATGCAAGATGTCACTAAATTATTAGGGCATAACGGTTTTATTTATAATATCAAACATAAATGAAGTGTTATATTTTATTGTTATGTATTTAACATAGTTTCTACTTTTATTTCTAATGTAATACATTAACCTTTTTATTAAATACTAGGGGAAACCCACGCGTGCTCCGCACGCCAACCCCGTTGGAACCTTCTATACACATAATCATGTTATGTTTTCTTTATAATAAAGATGTAGGATTAATAATAACCCCAACGCTAAGATGATAAATAATGTTAAATGTTCAAATCAAATTATTTCGTATATTTTATAAAAGCAGATATAATAAAGATTAAAAGAACCAGAAAGGCTCAGGTCTACACTTTAATACAAACCTAACATAAAAGTTAGAAATACAAACAATCGCTTCAAAGTTTGAAATCAGCTGTTAATGGAAATATTGGAGCAAACACCTTTTATCTGTTGTTTTATTCAATTGGTTGCTATGGTAGTAAAATGTAAATACTTGTGTTGGTTCATCAGTCTAGGCCTAACCTAAGATTATTTTCCAGCTAAATTTATAAATATTGAAACAAAAAATGTTTTTATCAAAATGAATTATAGCCTATGTTGCTCAGGTATAGTGTAGCGTTTTATTAGTAAATCTATTTTTTCAATCGGTTTATTAGTTCGAGAGATTACCCCTACATACAAACAAACAAATTTTACCTCTTTGATGTATTAATTTAGATCTGATTATTTCTTAAAATTTAATTATCACTATATCTTGTAATCTCAAAACTAATTCAAGTTTTTCTCTTCAGGGTTGACAGCGGTGGCCAGGCACCACAGCCTAATGAAAGAATCCAGGAATGACGTCGTCGACGAACCATCCAACAACAACCGAGGAGTCTTTTCCGATTTTCTGACACCCGGCCAACTGTTCCCGTCCCTGATGAACCCTCTGGCCCTCCACGCGAGCTTCACTTCGAACCCGGCCTTATTCCACCACGCGGCGAGCCCGTTATTCCACTGGGCCCAGAACACCACCAGCCAGGTGACGTCCAGCACGGGCATGATACCGACGCCGGCGCCGGTCGTCACCAAAAGAAGAAGAAAGAAAGACGAAGTGGAGTCGGCGCCTTTATCGCCGCCCACGTCGGGTTCGTCGCCTCAGTCCAACGGTTCCGCTCCGGAAGTGGTGAGCAGTGTTAAGACTTTGGATAAAGCGGATCCGAGGGAGAAGGTGTTCACGTGCGGGATATGCAATCGTTCTTTCGGTTATAAACACGTTTTGCAGAATCACGAGAGGACGCACACGGGAGAGAAGCCGTTCGAATGTCCGCAGTGCCATAAGAGATTCACGCGCGACCACCATTTAAAAACGCACATGCGTTTACATACGGGAGAAAAACCGTACCATTGTACGCACTGTGACCGCCATTTCGTCCAAGTCGCGAACCTACGAAGACATCTCCGCGTGCACACCGGGGAAAGACCTTACGCGTGTGAACTGTGCTCTTCGAAATTCTCCGACTCCAACCAGTTGAAAGCGCACATGCTGATCCATAAAGGCGAAAAACCGTTCGAGTGCATACAGTGTCAAGGCAGATTCCGGAGGAGACATCATCTCATGCACCACAAGTGCAACGGCAGACACGACAACGTCGAGTCCCACTATAGCGATTCCAACGACGACATGCTGATCGAAGAAGAAGACATGGACGACGCTCTGGCGCACAACAACAACTCGATGAAGGTGCGCGAGAGAAAATCCAGGGACATCAGACACGTCATCAGGTACGAACCGCAACCGATCGTTCCCGTCTTGGATCGTCCCATCGTGATTCCTGAACAGACCGAACCGGAGGACCTGTCCACCAGACACCGTCATAACAACAACAACTCCAACAGCAGTGCGGCGGATTCCCATTCGCACTCGGAAGAAGACCTTGACGATATATACTACCGACATCCGAAGTTTAGAAAGCACTTGCAGAGTCAGTCGCCGGATCCATAGTTCTATTTCTGTTTTGTTAAAACGACTACGGGTACGTACCGCTTTCCGGTATAAGTCATAGATTTAAAGATATTTTCTTATCGAAGGCTGTATATTTGTAAAGGTAGCGTTGTGTTTATAGATTTTTCAACACATGATCGAAACGAGTGTACGATTTATATTATGAAACATTTTGTTTTCTTCTGTCTTGTATTTGTTTATAATTTCATTATTTTGTAATTAAGATTACGCGTGTATTTATTCAAGTTTAACCAAAAGCAAAAATGTACATAATCATGGGTGGATAATTTAAAATAGCTTGACACAAATTATGTCTCGATTTGTGTCTGTTAATTTATTTGTTTAGCTGAATTTTTCTCCCTTTTAATGTATAAAATACTACATTCCATAAAATATTGCATTATTCGTTTTGTTTTGTTTTAAGGTTCTGCTGTGTATGGTAGATAGGTAATGGAAGATAATGTTAAACTTGAAAAAAATACTGCTGACATTTTGCGCCTAGAAAGGCCTTTTCCTTTTTGAAAATGCTCAATGATTATTAAAACTTTAATTTCGATATAGATAATTAACACGTTTAAATCAAGGGGAAACGTATGAATTTTTGAATTGCTTTAACTAAACTTAAAAAGTAATAATTTAAGGTGAAAATGGCGATGATATGACAGTTCCCCACACGGACACTTCCCCACAGCCCTTGGACGCGGCTACCTGTTCCCCCCCCCCCCCCCAAAGGCTATCAACAGAAATGCAAGAATTATTATTTTTTAAATAATAAGAGGATCTAACCTATAGTATTTAATCACAGTATGTTTGCCTGTATTCAACATTTAACAGTAGAATGTAAGACAAGAACGTAGTCTGCAAAAATATTACGATAGGGTCGAATAGTAAACTTACGCCAACACCCTGTAACCTACAATGCTAACTGGCAAAAGTATAGGCCTATATTAAGAGTCTGCTCCAGTAAACGAGAAAGTAACCGGAAACGCAACCGCTTCTCACTGTATCCCTATCTAAACAGTGCAATTTCTTGTAGCTGAACGCTTTGACGTTGCCTCATTTCAAACCATTTTATAAGTCTATCTTTTGTAATTGAGTGTTGAAAAAAAACTGAATATTCTTTACAAAATTTCGGATCCGGCTTGCAAATTATTTTTCATTATTAATTTGTTATTGTGTTAGGAAAAAAATCAAACTTTGTCCTTACAAAATGTCAATTACATAACAAATAAAAAGCATTAAACAAAATGTGAATTGCAAAACGGATGCGTATTGTGACTGTGCTTAAAATGAGACCTTGCAAACAATTTTATGATAAAAAAATAAACGAAATAAATGGTTTGAAATTTAACATTGCTCTTATGGGATAAAAATCCAAGATGGCCGCCACTACAGCAGACCCTTAACAGTAGAATGTAAAACAACAACGTAGTCTGCAAAAATATTACGATAGGGTCGAATAGTAAACGTACGCCAACACCCTGTAACCACAATGCTGACTGGAAAAAGTATAGGCCTAAATTAGCCCAGTTAAATAAGACCTGGAGGTGGAAATAAATGTTGGAAAGCTGGAAATAGTTTTGATCGCTTTATTTGACATCAAATTGAAGTATCCTAGGTTTGCACCACCCCCCGCAGCGAGCTTCAATGGAGGGGTCCAAAAAAACCCAAAATTTTCGGCCTGTTTTCAGTTTTTTGCTTTTAACTCCTAAAGTAAGCATCTTACGGAAAAGTTTACTCTTTTATAAATTAAAGAACATTAAATTCTGCGTTGATTGGTTACCCACAAAGTTTAATTTGACCGAGAAATATTGTCAAAATCAATGGTCAATAAATGTTGAATTTATCCAACTTTGCTTAAAAAGTTACTATTAAGACTTTTAAACGTCCGTAACTTGGAATCGGCTGTTCTAAATGGAAAGACGTACTGAATGAAAGTTGTAGGACATTTAATTCTGCGTTCAGCAAGTACCTAACATTTCAAATTCAATCAAGTCTACAAATAGAAAATTTAATTTTTCGATCTGCAGTTATACGCGTGGCGGTATGCAAAAAGGTACCTTCCAGTCATAAATCTACTCAATACTAATTAAGTTTAGAAATTGGTATTTTTAATTAAAAACTCATCAGTAACATTAATTTATAATAATAACTTTTAATAAAAGTTAAGAAAAAACATTTTTAAATTAATGATACATTTAAATTATTGTGAATGAAATATCAAAACAAGAATGTTAAATATTTTAGATTTTTGGGCATTTTTTGTTACGTATAGACATAATCCACTGTATTTGCTAAAACTAATAAGAGTTATATACAATATACAATTAAGTCAAAAATAAAGATATTAATAGTTTTTGGCATTTAGTAATGGAAGGCCCATGAACAGATTCATCAGGCATTGGTTCTTCTGTGGTAAACTCACTGCCAACCTCTAATTCTTTTTCTGTAATGTGTTCCTCTGTAACAAAAAAATAAAGTCGAGTTTGACTTTAAATTTAGAATATGACTTTGAATTTGATTTTGAATTTGATTCAGAATTTGAATTTGATTTTTAGTCAGATTAAATATTAGGGAACTTAAATCAATGAATGAACGTTGAAATACATCTAAGTACAGTCAATGAACATTTTTAACTAAAAAACATAGTAATACAAGCAATGGTTTAAAGACAGAGTGCAAATGTAATCGGTACCTGATTCATCCAAATCCTCAACGAGCAGTTCCAAGCCATGTTCACTGATAAGGGTTGATGCTTCATTTGAGCAGAACTGCCCTTTGCACTCGTAGCATATGTAAGAGCATTTCAAACCTACTTTCCGGCAGCTGCATTCTCCTCGGCACCCCATTGCACATTTGCATGACACACTCTGCAGAACCGCTGCTGGAGCTGGTTCTTTTGTTGTTCTTCTGGGGAGCAAGCCTTTCCCAATCATCTTCCATCCCCACTGGAAGATGTCTTTCTCCCGTCCCAACCACATCTGGACCTGGTGGTATGTCCTTAGAGCGTGTTCCCGAGCAGCAGCCTGAGTTGGTGGGAGGGATGCCAGGTTCATTGTGCTCTTGAAAATTGTTTTGATAAATTGGTCCTACCTTATGGTATTGACTGAAGCCTGGCTGTGTTTATCCCCTTAAACAGCTTCGAGGAATCTCTGACTAACTAAATCTATCTCATCTGGGGTGGCACAGTCGCTGTTAAATACAGTCACAGCCTCTTGCAACAGTGGGTTTTTCTCCAGAGTCTTGACAAATTTGATTTTTCCCTGCCGGAAAACTGCTGGAGTTGTATCACAACCGCTGAAGGCATGCAAAAAGAGGATGTTGGTTTTGGCAGCATCAGAAAACTTGAATTTAGTGGGAGAGTATAAAGTGTTCTCACACGCACCCTTTCCAGGCTTCATCAATACGATATTGCTGTAGTTTTGTGCAATAGCTGTGAGGAGTATGAGGAGATCCGTGTCCTCTCCAACAATTGCAACGTATGATGACGTCTCTGCCATGCCTACAGCAGTCGTGACAATGTCTCGGTCAGCATCTTCCACTGCTACCTTGACCAGAAACTCTTCATCCTCCAGCTTCGCACAAAGCATAGAAATGAGGCGCTGCTTGTTGTGGTCATTAAATAAAAATTGCTCTTTTGACATAGTAGCTGTCATAGTTTCATCGAATTCTACGTTGGATGCGGACAACTTAAATTTTCGTCGAAGGCGCTCAGCTGTTTTAGTGATCCTCATGGATGCGTCTTTTGGATACCCATCAAACACGAAGGTGGTGCCTGGTTTGCCGTAATATTTTTTAACGTAATCAACATATCTCGTTAGGATGTGTGAAAACCTTTCTTTATTCTGCCATATCACTCGGTGCAGAAGAAATCCACCATCAATGACATACACAGGGTCGTCCAAGCAGTGTAATTCCACATCTTCACTGGTGAAAGGGTCAAATAAGTCATAAAAGACAGATTTACGTGTTTTTCGCATTCCTATGTCATCAAAAATTGAAAGTTGGTAAGGTGCCAGCTCAAATTCAAAGTGTTTCTTGAGATCTTCGTCAGACTTCTTGAAAAATGAAATGCGTCTGAAAATAGTATCAGAGCTGACCGGTATATCCTCGTCATGAATCCTGACTTTGGAAGTAGCACACTTAAGGGGTGACACTCGTTTCTTCCTTTGAAACTTCACATCCTTGAAATTGCTGCCTATTATATTTTCCATACATTGGATCCCAATCTCATAAGCTTGTTGACAATTTATCTTTTCGTCCCCTACTACTCCAGTGCTGATTGACATGATGCTTTCTCCAACTGGAAAAGGATTATGTGCTAAAAACCAGCCTAAAAACTTCATGACATCTGTTTCATCTTGTCGCATTCTAGAAAATCTGGCCTCAACGTGTTGCTCTGTTGTGGAGAAGGTAACGCCTCAAAATTGTCCTATTTGCAGAGACACTTCCATTATTGCAAGCATAGACGAAACCACTTCATGTCAAGCCTCTTCCACTACTCAACCCACCTTGACTTTTGATAGATCGCATTAAAGTTTGCTCAATGGTCATGTCTGACCATACACCAGACCACGATTTTTCAGATCTTCGTACTGTAAAAAAGCCTTTGACCACAAAACTATTATAGTCCTCAATAGTAAGTTTGGATTTAAGGTCAGCCATGTCCTGCAAATACAGTTGGCATGATTTAGCATACAGAAAATGTCCACTAGCGTGAAAGAATGGCAACATTTGCCACTTCGTAGATGGCCGTTCCAGTCACCTACTCTTTCAGCATGAATGAAGCATTTCATTATTGTTACCATACGGAAATATTGGACCCAAAGTTTGGCTTTATACACACCACATATACAACACAGCCACGCACGTCTGTGCAGATTTGACACTGACTGTCCTTTTTTTACTATTTGACTGAGACTGAAGTTGATGGGGGGCGGGCTTTCCTGCGCATGCACAGCCCGCTCGCCATTCTAAATGCGTTGTACTATAGGAGATAACGGGATCCCTTCTTAACTACATACCCTTCGCGTATACCACAGAAGAACCAATGTCGGTCGACTCTATATTTTTTATGAACCTTCCACTTCAAAAACTTTATTAATGACTTTATTTTTGACTTAATTGTATATAAATAGTATTTCTTATTATTATTTGCAAATACGAAATGCAATAATACATATCAAAAAATGAACAAACTTATACATTCCTGTTTCGATATTTCATTTACATAAAAATAAATAACTAATGAGCTTGTCTTGTGAGAAAGTAACTTAGATAAACTAAAACCTGAACACAAAATCTCACAATAAATACGTTTACTAACCTCAAACGTGTTTTAATGACAATGTCGCCATCCTCGGTGATGCACGGGCTACAGTAACCAAATTATAACTTTCATTGACAATATATTTAAATGTATCATTAATTTAAATTTGTTTTTTCTTAAATTTTCTTAAAAATTATTATTATAAATTTTACTGATGAGTTTTTAATTAAGAATACCAATTTCTAAACTTAATTAGTGGGGAGTAGATATGTGACTGGAAGGTACCTTTTTGCATACCGCCACGCGTATAACTGCAGATCGAAAAATTAAATTTTCTATTTGTAGACTTGATCGAATTTGAAATGTTAGGTACTTGCTGAACGCAGAATTAAATGTCCTACAACTTTCATCCAGTATATCTTTTCATTTAGAACAGCCGATTCCACGTTACGGAGGTTTAAAAGTCTTAATAGTAACTTTTTAAGCAAAGTTGGTAAAAATCATCATTTTTTGACCATTGATTTTGACAATATTTCTCGGTCAAATTAAACTTTGTGGGTAACCAATCAACGCAGAATTTAATGTTCTTTAATTTATAAAAGAGTAAAATTTTCCGTAAGATGCTTACTTTAGGAGTTAAAAGCAAAGAACTGAAAACAGGCCGAAAATTTTGGGGTTTTTTGGACCCCTCCTTTGAAGCTCGCTGCGGGGGGTGGTGCAAACCTAGGATAATTCAATTTGATGATAAATAAAGCGATTAAAACTATTTCCAGCTTTCCAACATTTATTTCTAGAAATGGCTCCAAAATGGTCTTATTTAACTGGCCTAAATTAACACTCCAGCGGTTAATAAACTTAGGCTAGTTCCTTGGGGGAGGGGCAGGAGATGTGTGTGGAAATGTCAGTCGAGATTATTTCCGAGGCTTGGGGAAGTGTCAGTATTTTTTGCAGTGTGTGAAAGTGTCGGTGTGGGGAACTGTCCCGGACACCCGAAAATGGCAGCTGTAACTATTTTTGAGTACAACATTACTTTTGGCGATTTATAAATGTGCCTAAACTACCGCAGAGCCTTTTTAAGTACCCACGTTTAACCTGCGATTACTTTGAACATCTGTTTTCAAACAGCTGATCTCATGGCGTTAAAGAAATCTATAACACACATTGCCAGTAACAATCACTAATTCTAATTATTCAGGGAATTTATTTATAAGAATATTGTAAAATGGGATCCAGGGCATTTGTATGTATTATATATAGCTAACATTATGTGGATCGTGATTCGTATTTTCTCTTTGTATATTGTTATAGTTTTTGGTTAATTGTTCCTCACACAGACTGACAAATACGCTTCAACTCATTCCTAAGTCTTGTAAAAGTTGTTTATGTTTATATTACTTACCAATGAACTCGACTAATTTAATACAAGGTTTTTGTATTTCGTGTA
The DNA here is from genome assembly GCA_018207615.1 of Philaenus spumarius. Classification (NCBI taxonomy): domain Eukaryota; kingdom Metazoa; phylum Arthropoda; class Insecta; order Hemiptera; family Aphrophoridae; genus Philaenus; species Philaenus spumarius. The sequence continues at coordinate 6,219 of JAGFPH010012556.1, read as the reverse complement.
TTGTGCATGGTGAAAGGTGCAGGTTTTATCTTGTTCTTGAGATATGGAAGGGATGGGAAAATATAAATATTTATTTTATTTTAGGCCTATTTATTTTTCACAGGAGAAGTAAATTTTGGATGTTTTTATTTGATTTGATTGAAAAATATTATCAACTTCTTTTTCAGTTTGTACTGTAATCTCGAATTAGAGGGTATCGAATTAATTGAGAAATATAATTTTTAGCATGGCGATATTTCCTAATTGTTGACATTCCCTCTGCCCCTGGACGCTTCGCTTCGTTTGCAGTTGGAAAATTCGCTAAAGAATCTCGTTAATCTTCTGTCAACTAAAATTATGAAACCAGGCTTAAATATATTAACAGTAATTGCAAGATTAATTATAACCTCAAATACATGCTTTAGAAACGTAAGAGGCTTTCATTACGATTTTACTATCTACGAGTTCTACTATCTTCTGTCAACTAAAGTTTTGAATCCAGGCCTAAATATAGTACAAATTATTGCAGGATTAACATAACCTCAATACTATGTTTCAGAAATGAGCCAGGCCTATATTGTAAAATTGACTATTAGAATTTATCCATCTTTGCCAAGTTTACCTTTTTTTTTTGACAAAATAAATTGTCAAATCAGGCCAAATTTATTGTAGCCTAATTCCAACTGCTAAAACAGTATAAATTAAGTATTTAACTAATTTTGACAGAATACCTTTCTAAAGTAAATGTTCAAAATGCTTCCCTTCTACAGCTTGGCAGTGTGCTAACCTGGAATAATATTCGTTTGTAACTTTTTGTATCATGTGTGGTGGTACACGAGCAGATTCATCAATTTATTGTTATACTTATTATTATCATATCTAACCACCATTTAAATTTAGTTTTTTAGATACTTCATGAATAAAAAATGTAAAATTGGATAGTGCAGTGCGTTCTACCTAATTTTATTGTGAACACAATTTTCCCAAAACTGCATCTTTGAATGCTAATAACTCTACAACGAAGGCATCTATCAAAAAACGGTTTGCGCCATTGTTTTTCTTTTGAAATTTCACATTGAGGTGATGTGTCATATGACCATCATCTCATTTAAAATAATAAAGTTAAATCCAATATGGCGGAACCAAGATGGCGGACAAAAATTTCAAAACCACCAAAAAGTAGGATTTTTAAAACTGTACAGGTTAGCATAGGTTTCTACCGCCAAGAACGTCCCAGTTGCGCAATATAAAGCCGTTTCCATACTTAAAAATCACCCTGTATTTATAACTCGAAAACAAAGTAACTGACTTTTATCGTTTTCCCTGTAAAATTTTACATGAAAATCAAGAATCACATGTCCACCTTCTTTTCTTATTAAAAAAATAATAATAATAAAGTGTGATTCAGTTTGTCGGATTCAAGATGGAGGAGGACAATTTTGATCCTTCAAAAAAGTATTACTATTTAAACTATGTAGATCCACATTTGCTTCTGCCTTCAATTTATGCAATATAAAGAAGTTTTCATAATTAAAAATCACCTATGTTATCATGCGTTGCTTTGATATATTTTTGACAGTTTACCCGCAACAGAAGATATAAAGCAGTTGTTTTCTCTCCACATTTACCACCATTATTCAGTGCTGTATGAAATGATGAACAGCCTATGTCGCTAATGTAATAATGCATTAATAATATTTTACAAATGAGTGATGTATTACTTTTTCTTAAACAAAATTCTCATTTTACAATACAAACATTTTTGCAGTTAGAATAGATGTTACAGTTCAAAATAACACAACTGTATAAAAGAATCAAAGTTTTTATTTTTACTAGAAAAATAACTCCTTAATTTTAGAATCCCACAAACCGAACCCATTCCTTGCAAAACGAACCGGCGCACCCTTCCGGTCAGGTACCTTTCGTTTTGACCTGTTTGCATTGAATTTGCCGAAATGTGGCCCTAAAGTGCAGTAAAACTGACAAAACGTTATTAATATATTGCATACATTATCGAGGGTGAAACGTGCCCTCTGTCAAGGGCATCAACCCGGTCACAAAAGGGCGACTCTCGAAGGACTCTTTGAACGCGGGAGATGCCGCGCGTACAATAGTTCTTGTACTGCATATTTCCAAAACTTGTGATTATTGTTGGATTCCTTAAAGGGGGGGGGTCCAAAACATCAAAGGCTCGGCAGATATGTATTTTCCGCTTGATTGCATCATTAAAAACGAGTTTTTTTGTTGGTTTCTTTACAAAATAATATATTGTCCACGTGCTCAAAGCTGGTTGGGTAAAAAGATGTTTTCCAGGTTTACGTACACGGTTTTTTGCGTAGAAGTTTTATGGGAGAGATTATTAATGTTGGAATTTATTACAAGTTTCCTTCTATTTTAATGCTCGTGAACAGTAGGCCTGTATAAGACAGCTGGTAACGGTGGTCCAGAAAATAATGAACAACTTTGAGAACTTGTTTTTGACGTTTCTATAAACATTCATCCAGAAATTCTTAATTTTCCGTTTATCAGTTGCGACCACTGCTTGTTCCGTGCTTTCGCTCCTTTCCGTCTTCAATGTAATAGGCCTACTACGCATACAAAGTACATAAGTATTCACAGTCTATTCTAAGACTATTAATAATACTACATTTCTAAACGCGATTACGCAACAGAAGTTATAGTAAAAGTTAAAAAGAACTAGCTTGACTTAGGGATACTCTGAAACACAAACCTAACCTAAAAACTAATTGTTTTAAGTAGGCCTATGAAATAATCTAAATGGCGCTAAGAAATAACCTACACGGAAGATTATAGATATTCGAGTACAGAGCTGATTAGAGTACCAACACTAAAAATCAGCTGAACAATGTTTTTAAAACATTTACAGGCATAAATCATACTGTATTACTTGTAAATACAGTATGCAGATTTGCAAAAGTTCTCAAATTGCGGTTCCAAAATGGCGGCATCATTTTAAATGTTATAAAATTGCACGCTATCCGTTTTGTAAAAGAAATTACAAGAGAAAATATTATTACCTCTATTTATTGACGGTAGGCCTACTATAATTTTTCTCGAAAACTGTTGTTTCCTCGCATTAAATTTGTTGTTTATATGAGACTAGGGGAAACCCCTGCGTGCTTCGCACGCCAACCCCGTTGCAACCTTCCAAACACATAATCGTGTTGTTTTCTTTATAATAAAGGTGTAGGATTAATAACAACCCCAAAGCTAACATGGTAAATAATGTTAAATGTTCAAATCTAATTATTTCGTATATTTTATAACAGCAGATATAATAAAGGTCAAAAGAACCAGCAAGGCTCAGGTCTACACTTTAATAAAAACCTAACCTAAAAGTTAGAAATACAAATAATTGCTTCAAAGTTTGAAATCGTGTGTTAATGGAAATAATATTAGAACAAACAGCTGGTTTATCTGTCATTTTATTCAATTAGTTGCCATGGTAATGAACGTAAATTACATTCAAGAAATGTGTGTTGTTTCATCAGTCTAGGCTTAACCTAAGAATTTTTCGGACTAAATTTGCAAATATTGAAATAAAAATGTTTTTTATCAAAATGAATTATAGCCTTGTTGCTCAGGGATGGTGTAGCTTTTTATTAGTAAAAATATTTTTTCAATCGGTTCAGTAGTTCCAGAGATTACCCGCTAGTTACAAACAAACAAATTTTACCTCTTTATAATATTAGTAAAGATGATGACAACTATGGCGTCAAAACGTGCTTACCCACTAAAAAGGATTTTGTGAGAATTTGTGCTTTTTAGTTTAATTTTAAATCTTTGCGATTAATTTGTAATTTAATTTCCTATTTTTTTATTAATCTATCTTTTCTTGTAAATGTTCTTTCGATAAGACTTTTCAGTGTCTTTTTTCAATTACTTTTCTTCCATATCTCAAGAATTGAAACTACATTCCAAACTTGTGCTAGTTCCTCGATTAGTTTTTACCATTATTATTTAAAAAGGGAATATTTAAATATATTTTGTTGTTATTTTTCTTGTACGATTTAGGGAAAGGTAGGACAAGGTCCATCCTTTATTCTATTCTGACTGATAGATTTATGTGTATATAGATATTTTAACAGGGAGTGTTGAGGTTAAAGATCTGACATTATGTCACATCATAGTGAATTATGCGAAGGCACTTCAATGTTATACTAATAAATGTATCTTTAAAAAATGTACAATCTTTTTAAAAGTTCTTCAAATAAATTTGAAATGTTTCACAGCTCAATAATTTAAATGATAAGTTTTCTGGGGTTTTTTTAGACGAGGGGGAAAGGGATAACTCTAAAATTCTCAAAAGTTGTTCCGCCTTGTTTTTCTTTATAATCTTTGTTCAATTGATTGAATAATTGCAAATCAATTTTTGAAATGTAATACATGTGTTATAATATAAGAGTGTTACATCAAACGAGCTGACATTGACAAGTATTATGTTGAAATTTTGTTCTTTGTTGTATTTTATAAAAATATGGGTTTATAGTAACACCAATTACAAAAATAATGTTGGTAATTTCTGTTTTGTCGTTTACCTAAGAGAAGACATTTAATTTACACCTGGAAGTCCTTTGGCGTTGTAATATTTAATAAACTATTTACTTGTCAATGTAAGGAGCGGATTTCACGGTTTAATATACAGGATGTCCCATAATTAGACAGCCAAACTTCGGGGAATGGTTCTATGGGTCAAAATAATTAAACAAGTTCATATAAACATAGGCCCGAAAACGCTCCGTTTTCCAGATATCGGCCATTTTGTGTTTTGTACAAAATAATTCATATCTAGAGAACGGTTTGACTGATCGAGTTCAAATGTGGCACGCAGTTTAACCCAACAATGACATATCTCAAGAAACATAAACGATTAAATCAGTTTAAAAATGGCGGCTGTTTGAAAATTTCAAACCTAAATTACTCAAAAACCGTACATTTTAACAAAAAATATCAAGACACCTTTTTTGTAGTCCTTTTGATTCCTTATCGGATGGTGTAACTGTCAAAACAATTGGATGAAGGATAATAGCTGAGTTAAAGATATAACAGCAAATGTACATACAATATTGCTGAGTTTACTGTGTTTTTATAAGATTCCGGGTTGAACAAACCAATTATTACACAAAACTATTATAATAATTATTTTGTACAAAAACAAATTGGCGGATATCTGGAAAACGAAGCGCTCACAGGCCTTTGTTTATATGAACTTTTCTTCCTATTTTGACCCATAGAGCCATTCCCTGAAGTTTGGCTGTCTAATTATGGGACACTCTGTATTTATATTCTGTTATCACAAGTGTAAATTAATCCTAACCAAAACTACCTCACAGAAATGTTGCATTTTAACTGTAATTCTGTTAAAACGCTGTCACTTTATCATGACGAATTATTTCAGTGCCATAGTAAGTTACTTTAATGGCTTCCAATGTAGTGTTAAAACAGAATTTTGATCATTCTTACATATGTTACGATTTTGTCAAATGTATACAAATTCAGAATTTGCCTACACCAAAAGAACTGGTAAATTATCTCAATTTAATTGACAATAATTTTAGTTGTGGGTTTGTTTCAAACGCCATATTTAATGTATTTACCACAAGAAAAAACTAATTTACTCGTGTTAGTTTTTCAAACACAGTGTGTAGGTGTTTGATTGGTCCATGCAGTCCTCCCTACATATTCATGTACTAAGGGATTTTTGCCTGCGTTTGTTTAAAATCTGGTAAATATTTCCGAAATTCAAAGTTACGTTTAATTAATCTATGTTTGCAATGCACACATTTCTTTTGAGACTGTATGTTAACAAAGTTAAATTTTGTAAGTTATTTGGTATACAATTATAGATACGAAGTTTTAAAAAAGTATCGTATTTTTAAAACACATACAAAAACTTAAAATCAGGTAATCTACTGCTAATTTGACATTTTTACACTGATTGTAATAATGATCTAATTTAAATTAGTAAAAGGCTTAGTAAATTTGATTAATTTTTAAGAATAAATGTGTACGTAATTTTTCTACTTCCTTTGGCAAATAATTTAATCAGCACCAATTCGTCATTAATATCTTTCGACCTATGTAGAAATTTTAAAGAATTTACACTCTATAGGCTAATCATTACACAATCTCTTTATACATATCCGTTTACGAATGTAAATATCGTGTAGCCTACTAGAAACGTAACTAAGTTTTGAAATATATATTTTTGCAACTATT
>JAGFPH010012555.1:11022-29712 GCA_018207615.1 Philaenus spumarius | reverse complement strand
CACACAGACACACATACAGACACACACACAGACATCACTCCGAAAACCACTTTTTTAGGTTCAGGGGGACCCAAAACGGATATTTCCACCAAAAACTCAAACTCGAAAATTTTGACGAATACAATACTTTCTCCATATACTATGGTATAGGGGGAGAAAGTAAAAATGTTTACTACTTCTTATGTAGGCCTAAAGTTGAACTTTTTTTTCATTACTGAATATGTTTTGTTTCTTGAGCTAATAACTTTGTAAAATTTAAATGAATCATTTTTTACTGGCGTACATAAATTCTTTTAACCTTTCTTAACAAAAAAGCTAGGGAAAACTTTTTAATATTTTTATAATGAATGTATTTGGCGAATTGTTGAAAATTTGCTTGCACACGCACCGAAATGGCTTGGCGTTGCAAAAGCATGGACAGTTTAAGGGTTAAATACGGTTATATGAACCTTGCACAGTTGTAATTGTAACTTTTGTTGATGTAGGCTTGTTTATAGTTTATTAAAAGTTATCTTTGTAAAATTTGTGTATAATGTATCAGTCCTGTAGATTTATCAAAATATGTACCAAACGTTAGCTTTGTCACTTCATGGTAGCCTCCTGTCACACCTGTCTCTAATTTTGTATCCTCTATTTTCCACTTCTCGCAAACAATTTATTCTCGAACTTTCTATTTTAATTTCAAACTGCTTTATATAGCATATTATATTTAGGGTTTTGTCATATTTCCTAGTTTATGTTCTCTCCTATCAGTTCAGTTTTCTTAATCCTTTCGGCGCCATGTGTCTAGCGCCGCTGACCACCCTTGACCGCCACGGCCTAAATCACTGTTTTTGTAGTAACTCTATATAAAGCTTTCTAAAAACCTTGCTGTTGAAGCTGGAACTATAATTGTTTTCTTTTTACTTTCTCCACCCTATACGTAGTATATGGAGAAAGTATTGTTTTCGTAAAAATGTTCGAATTTGAATTTTCAGTTGAATTATCTGTTTTGGTGCTCCCAGAACCTCAAAAAATTGTTTAGTGCAATTATCTGTGTTGGTGCTCAAAGAACCCAAAAATATTTTTATTGTAATTTTTTGTTTTGGTGCTCCCGGAACTCAAAAAAGTATTTTTAGAGTGGTGTCTGTCTGTCAGTCTGTTTGTATGTATACACGACCAGAGAGGACACTATTGGTCCGATTTTCATGAAATTTGGTATGTAGGTACTAAACTCTAATATCTCCAGGTATTTTTTTCATTTTTTGAAATTTTTAATTTTTAAGGGTAATTTACCCCTAAAAACCCATAAAAAACGACAAAAATGCAAATTTCTCAAAAACGGCTCTAACGATTTTGATCAAATTCTCAGTATTTATAGTGCTTAAGATGCCATACAAAATGACACCACCCGCTTTTATCAAAACTTCGGCGTTTTATAATTATGGGGAAATGTTTAAAAATAAACAAGTTTGTGTTGTCAATCTAGCATAGCGGAGGCGGCTGCATGGGGTAGCACCACGGTAGCGAGCACGGCCAGTAATTCAAAGGTCGCGCGATCGAATCCCGCTTGGGATAATAATTTTTTTATACGATTGACGTAGGTAGAATATTATTTTTTTGTTTTGTTCTAAAAAGTAGTAAATAAAATGATTAAAAACAATATTATTTTGACTACAGTAAGTTGGGAGAAAGTTTGTGTTAGTTAACTGATTCCGTTTATTCTTTAGTTATTCTATAAGATAAACATATGCAAACAAAGTTTTATTAAATTTTTATATTCATAAAGTATTAACAACCTCAAACAAAATTTTGTTTACAAGAATTCTTTTTTCATTTTAAGCTCAAAAATCAATATAAACCAAACATATTTTATACATAAAATTTATTTTTTATTAAAGTAAATGTACTAGTGGAGCCCAGTACAAATTTTCAAGAAAGTGTATTGATAAAGAACAAATAAAACAAATATTTTCTAAAACATAGAAAAATCGATTTACATCCTATTCTTACCTTATGTAAGTGTGGTCGGTGCAGACTCTATTCTGTAGATGTTTGAACAGTTAGTAATCAGTTATTTTTTTCAATATGTATTCTAGTAACACATTAGAAACAGTCACAAAACACAATGAAAGAACACACTATGATCAGTAGCTTGTGACAGACTGTCGTATTTCAATCAAATGACTTCGCGCGCAAAAAAACAGCTGTATACGTTTGTGAAATAGTAGCACCAACGTAGTAACATTAAATATGCTATTAATTTTTTTCCGCTTACTCACTTCCTCAGCAAGGGATATTTAATTAAATTACAAGTGAAAAAACATAGACCAAGACCGGTAGTTGAACCCGGGACCTTCACGTTTCCGTCGTGATGCTCTGCCATCTGAGATACCCTGATCGCTCCAGATATTGGTCGATGTTATCTCACTTGTACGGTTTTACTGCAATTATTTTTACTGAGATAACATCGACCAATATCTGGGGTGATCAGGGTAGCTCAGATGGCAGAGCATCACGACGGAAACGTGAAGGTCCCGGGTTCAACTCCCGGTCTTGGTCTATGTTTTTTCACTTGTAATTTAATTAAATATCCTTTAGTTTCTTCTTTTAGGATAACAAACCATGAAACTCGGCCTCTCTATCTGTTTAAATAACGAAAATATAGCGATTTTACGAAACGTCTGATCTTACGGGTTAACATTGTTATCAGTTAACTCAGTTATTTCTGCACCATATTTCATTTTAAACACAATAATCACAAACCTAGCTTAAATAGCTTAAAGTGGTTTTCTATAGGTTCTACTAACGACATGGATCATTACACTTCACGGTAAATCAACCCTACAGTGTTAATATACTCTAAGAGGATTAGTTTTATTTATAGACATTTCTCTCTAACGAGACATTCTAAAACCACCTTAATTCTTACTACTTTAAGCATAAAACAACTACCATTTTTAACTGGTATTACCAAATTTCTTCTTGGACTGTTTTACTTTTAATATTTAATAGCATTTCTACGTTAAAGTGGGAATTGTAATGGTCGTTAAGCCCTGTTTTAAGGAAACTGAAAAAGAAAATGTTCAATGCTTCTATTTAAACGGAAATTATGCACGACGCGACGTCAAAATGTACAATCACATTGAAAATTGGTTTTAAAATATTTGACTGAAGTAAATTATGGGTCAATTTGTATATCTGTTAACAAAACAACTTGGTGTCAGCCTCCAGCTGATTAAAGTTGCCAGATGTATTAAATTTATCAATTTGTGTTAGACCTTGATCGTGGAAAGTATTTAAAAAACGATTCGCCCTAGTATAAAATAGTTAGATTTTACGGAAGAAACTGATAGCTTTTAATGTCGGTTTTGTAACAATACAATTATAAAACTCCATTTATAGTTCTTATGTCCTAGGTTTGTTAACCTTACTGAGATCAAAATTCACAGAAATATATCTAAGCTTTGGATTCTTTTGCCAAATTAATTAACTAATTTGTAATTAAGTCAAAGGAAGTATTGTTAACAAGGTAATATAGCCTCCCAAGGTCACCTGCTTCAGATGGGGTAGCAAAGATAGTCCTAGGTCGAAATGAATCTCTATAAATAGCTATAAATAGGGTTGTAACCTAAAACCAAAAAACCCCAAATTATGCCTTTGTAAATATAACGATGAAATAATAATCTAATTTCATAATTTTTTTAATAAAGTGACAAAACTTTATTTTATTTAAAACAAAGCGCACGAAAATCGGCCCGGTAAATCTCCATAATTAGGTACAAATAGGGTTGTACCTTAAACAAACAACAAAAAACTCAAAAAGTGCCCTTAATATATAAAGATGAATAAAATATTTAATTTCATATTTGTTCAATAATAACATTTTTTTCATTTAAAACAAACCGCATGAGAATCGGCCTAGTAGATCTCCAGAAATGGTAAAAACAGAGTTGCAAAATAAAACAAACAAAAAAACAAAAATGTCCCTATAATATAACAATGACATAAATATTACATTTCATAAGTTTTTGATAATTTTTTTTTTTTTTTTTTTTTTTTTTTTTATTTATTGTTATAAACAGAGTTTAATCAAATAAACGTTACAAATCTTGACCAATCCTTTAGGATCGACTAAAGACTAATTTCTCTAATAAAATCACATTTGCAGAGTTAGCATTTACAATATGGACTCCTAACTTTTAACATTAACACTTAATTTAATATAAAGTTTGTTATTCTTCTTGCCGAGCCAAATCCTTGGGTTTGGTTCTATTGAGGCGGCGAACATCATGAATGTCAGTCATTGTTTTCATGGCCAGATTAACATGGACCTGGAGACGATGATTATGCCTAAGGGCCACCTTCTTTATTTCATCTTTCACTGAGATCATGTTTAGATCACGGTGTAGATCACAGTTCCGGATGTACCATGGAGCTTGAACTATATCTCTGAGGACTCTATTTTGAAATCTCTGAATTATATTAATATTTGTCAACTTCGTACATCCCCAAATTTGAATGCCGTATGACCATACAGGCTTGAGTACCTGTTTATATATTAGGAGTTTGTTATGGACCGACAGTTCAGAGTTTCTTCCTAACAGCCAGTAAAGCTGCCTATATTTTATATTCAGTTCTTCTCTCTTTTTCTTAACATGTTCCTTCCACTTCAGCTTGGTATCAAGGGTCATACCAAGATACTTTGCAGAATTTGAATGAGATAATATTTTATCATTGATAATAAGCGGTATTGGAACTTGCCTTCTATTGGTAAAGTGAATAAACTTAGATTTTTCCTCATTTATTTTAATGCGCCAGCATTTAGTCCATTCATTTACACTAGCTACAGCCCTCTGCAATTTAACCGTTGCCACGTCGGCATCTTTACCAACAGCTAAAATAGCAGTATCATCGGCAAAGGTTGCCATGGTGGTATTATTATCCTGAGGTATATCGCGAGTAAATAGTAAATAAAGGGTTGGCCCAAGAACACTTCCCTGAGGCACTCCTGCCGTTATTTTTTCCAATTTTGAAAACTTGCCATCATGTCTAACACAAAAGTACCTATCTGTAATGTACGAATTGAGAATTTCAAAATACTGTCGGGGAAGGTCCTGATTAAGTTTATATTTCAGTCCCTCATGCCAAACTTTATCAAAAGCTTGAGCCACATCAAGAAAGACTGCTGCACAGACCTTCTTCTCTTCAAGCGTTTTCTCAATTACATTAGTAATGCGAGTTTTTGATAATAATGACAATATTTGTTTTAAATTTAAAACAAACCGCATTAAAGCCTGGTAGTTTTTGAGAAATATGTATCAATAGAGTCACCATACGTGTAAGACTACGCTGAATTATTATGTAAGATGTTAAATTATTAAGCTGTTCAATTAAGCATTTAAAATGCTAAAAGACCAACTCAGTAATATCACAAAAAATGGTAAAGTAGTTTAGAACTCCGTTCCAAACTCGAATTCGTAAAGGTCTACGTACGGCGTAGCTTATGCAATTGGGATACATGTGTCTATATAATTATATTTATTATACTTCACAACTGTCTTTCATCGACAATAACCATTCACTATTTCTGTAAAATGAAACAAATATTTTTTTGTCAAAAATACTCTCAGAAAGTGTTTTTGTTTTAAATTTTAGATTTAGATTTTGGTTCAAGTTACTATCTCAACCCACAATACCCTCTCCAACTTACCCTGACTCCATATTTATGGTACCTAAATGTATTTTAGTTCGTTTCATGTTACCGTTAAAAAAACGTAAAAGTCGACAGTTAAGAGCGGAAAATTGACCATCTAAATAAATATTTCTTTTTATTTTACCCAAATAACAGCGGTTATAATAAAGATAACAGCGGTTCCCTTTTCTTTCAACTTTCTAGAAAAAAAACGTTGTAAGACGAAACATTTTCAGCGGGAAATTTGTTTTAAACTGGTGATTTAATTAAACGACCCTGTTTTCTTTAGTTCAGAATAAATTTTATTTAATGTTGGGGTTTTTTTAATTGAGGTATTTTTTTAACGCAAACATGTTTTACGCACAAGGCTTGTGTGTTACGAGGTTTTAAAGATCGCTAATTAAGAAGATAGAGAAGCAATTTTTAACCTGAAAAACACTTTTCTAGGTTGTTAACTGTGTCGTATTATTTTTAAAACTAAAACCATAAGAAACAGCTCACCCAAAAATAATGTAATTTACAGTGCTTTATTGTACGATATTATGTTTGTACTTTTATACACCCAAAACACTACTAACATTTATTCGATTACTTCAAGTATTTGGTACTTACCATATAACTTCAAAGCATCTTGGTGGCCAGGTCAGGATTTATTTCGTCCGTGAAACATATTATTTAAACTTAAAAACCATTTAAATCGTAAACTTGTATTACACTCAAAACAGTTCGCTAATTTTGTTCTAATTGCTACATTCTTTTTCTTTTTAAATGCTAACAACTTTATAAGATGATATTTAAAAACATACAGTTTTACAAAATAGGCAGCTATTTATAAAATGCCTATTTTTACAATTTGTAAAAAATTTCATAATATTACAAATGTGTGTGTGACAAACGACATACTAAGTGGAGCGGTGTGAGCCCTTTTTATAAATGATCGGACCTTAGAAAAAATATAAAATTTTAACAAAACCTACTTTAAAAAAATCCATGTGAAGAGTCTAACTGAAAATCCACCCATTTCCCAAGATCATTAACACGAACGCACCGATGTGGTTTGCGAAGAGATAAACTGGGTGAAGTATTACCTAACTATATAGTGCTGTTGGTGTAAATCTATTTGCGGGAACGATAGAGTTACGCTTTGAGCTTTGTTTAATAGGGAAATATATCACAATACTATTTCTAGTTTTGTTTGTTGTTCGAGTTCATTTGATTTATGTACCTATAAAGATTAAAAATATCCTTTTATTTTTTCTGTTTAAATTTTACCGTTTATGCACGGTAATTACTCTAAGAGAAACACACCGTTACACAGACCGCTAAGGTAAATATGCTAAAAGAAACACACCGTCACACAGACCGCAAAGGTAAATGTGCTAAGAGAAACACACCGTCGCATAGACCTCTAAGGTAAATAAGCTAAGAGAAACACACCGTCACACAGACCGACACAATTTCCAAAATCAATATATCATGACCAAGCGCTTGATTGTAACCAAACAAAAACTATGCCTTAGGGTAGGGGAGAGGGAGAGAGAGATGGAGGGAGGGAGGGAGGTATTACATAGGTCACAACCTGCGGTCATTCAGTACTGCCACAGTTATAAAAACAAATTTCGCATGATGCATGTGAGACCGATGTTTCCATGCTAGTGTTAAAATATTGAGATGAAATACAAATTTCATTTCATATTCATATTTGTTCAAAACAAACAATTTTGTTTTCTTTTAAAACAAACCGCATGAGAGTTGGCCTGGTAGATCTCCAGAAATAGGTAACAGCAGTGTTGCAAAATAAAACAAACAAAAAAGTGTTATTATTATACAACGACGACATAAAAATTACATTTCATAAGTTTTTGATAACAATGACAATATTTGTTTTAAATTTAAAACATACCGCATTAAAGTGAGCATGGTAGATTTTCAGAAATATGTATCAATAGAGTAACCAAACGTATAAGGCTATGCAGAATTTTTATGTAAGATGTTAAATTATTATGCTATTCAATTAAGCATTTAAATTACTAAAATACCAACTCAGTAATATCATAAAAATTGGTTAAGTAGTTTAGAACTCCGTTTCAAACTCGAATTCGTAAAGGTCTACGCACGGCGTAGCTTATGCAATTGGGATACATGGGTCTATATAATTATTATTCACTATTTCTGTAAAACGAAACAAATATTTTTTTGTCAAAAATACTCTCAGAAAGTGTTGGTTCAAGTTACTATCTCAACCCACAATACCCTCCCCAACTTACCCTGACTCCATATTTATGGTACGAAAATGTATTTTTGTTCGTTTCATGTTACCGTTAAAAAAACAACGTAAAAATCGACAATAAGGAGCGGAAAATTGATCATCTAAATAAATATTTCTTTTCTTTTACCCAAATAACAGCGGTTAAAATAAAGATAGCAGCGGTTCCCTTTTCTCTCAACTTTCTACAAAAAAAAAAAAAAAAAACGTTATAAGACGAAACATTCTGAGCGGGAAATTTGTTTTAAACTGCTGATTTAATTAAACGACCCTATTTTCTTTAGTTCAGAATAAATGTCATCAAATGTTGGTTTTTTTTTTTAATATGATGTATTTTTTACCGCAAACATGTTTTATGAGCAAGGCTTGTGTGTTACGAGATAATTATTAAAAATCGTTAATTAAGAATATAGTGAAGCATTTTTTGATGAAAAACACTTTTCTAGGTTTTTAACTGTGTAGTATTATTTTTAAAACTAAACCCATAAGAAACAGCTCATCCAAAAATAATATTATTTACAGTGGTTTATTGTACGATATTATTTATTTTTGTATTTTACTTTCTCACTATATACTATAGTATAGAGAAAGTATAGTGATCGCAAAAAAGTCGATGTTGAGATTTTTGTGGAAATATCCGTTTTGGGAACCCCTGAGTCCAAAAAAGTGCTTTTTTACAAAATGTCTAACTGTATGTATACAAAGCTAAAGCGAAAACTATTCGATCGATTTCAAACAAATTTACACCAGAAACGGTTTGACAAAATTTTAAAAACTACCCCATTTTTGGCAAAACCCCCCCCAAAAAATCTGTTATTATTTTTTTATAAAAAAATGGCTCTAACGATTTTGATAAAATTTGGCTTATTTGTAGCCTTTAATGTACCCTACCATATGCAAAAAACCGCGTCTTTCTAAAAATTCTTGTTTAGCTAATAATAATAATATTAACTGATTTTGAGGTTTTTTTGGCCATAAAGGAGGTTGTTTTTCAAAACCTTTTTTCGTGCATCTATACAGGCCTAATTGTCATGTTTGGTGCAAATTTGTTCGAAATCGATCGAATAGTTTTCTCTCTAGACAATAATAATAATATTTATTAGTTAATCTCCTACTTTAATAAATTGCCTCTGTTACCCCACCTACAATTATGAAGTCACAGTGAATCCGTTTAATAATTTAAATATGTTTGTGCGAAAGTATGTGCCAGTTCCTGGTACCATTTATTTTTACACCCAAAACACTATTAAAATGTATTCGATTACATCAAGTATTTCATACCTACCATATAACTTTACAGCATCTTGGTGGCCGAGTCAGGATTTATTTCATCCATGAAACATACTATTTAAACTTATAAACTATTTAAATCGTAAACATGTGTTACACTCAAAACAATTCGCTAACTTTTTTCTGTTCATTACACTCTTTTTTCTTTTTAAATGCTAATATAATATTTAAAAACACACAGTTTTATAAAATAGGCGACTATTTATAAAATGCCTCATAATTATAAAAAAATATATAAAAAATGATAATATTACAAATGTGAGTGTGACTAACGACATACTAAGTGGAACTGTGTGAGCCCTTTTTATAACTGATCGGCCTTTCGTAAGAAAAAATAAAATGTTTTCACAAAACCTGCTTAAGGCTCGGCTCCTTCATTCAAAACGGCGAAGTTGGGTACCAATTTCAATGTTAAATAACCAAAACATACCTTCATGCACTATTAAGCATATTTTTGTGTTGTTTTTGTCAAAAAACGAAAGCTGTATTCTTTTTTCTTTCTTAAAGTAAAATAGATTGTGGTTGTTCGTTGCTAAGGTTTTTTGCAATATCTCTTTTTGCAAATGAATAAAAAATTAATGAAATTTACTATTTTTTACTATTTATATTATACGTTTATGAAAACAATAAAACGGTTTTTGAAAATGTATTTAGCAATCAACATCCGCATATGACAGTACTTTAAATTGAAACCAAATTTTTAAATTTATTCCACGAATTAACAGAAAACGTGACTTATTCTGGACATTGCTCTTATGGGAATCAGATTTAATATGGCGGACAGGGTAGCGCCCCCTTAAACAAAATCCATGTGAAGGGTGTAACCGAAATTCTACCCTTTTCCCAAGATCATTAACACGAACGCACCGATGTGGTTTGCTAAGAGATAAACTGGATAGAGTATTATCTAACTATATAGTGCTAACTGCATATAGTGCTGTTAGTGTAAATCTATTTACGAGAACGATAGAGTTACGCTTTGAGCTTTGTTTGACAGCGAAATATATCACAATAATATTTCTAGTAGTGTTAGTTATTTGTTGTTCGAGTTCATTTGATTTATGTACCTATAAAGATTAAATATCATTTTATTTTTTCTGTTTTAGTGTTTCCGTTTCTATACAGAGATTTTGCAATGATTGTATAAAAAAAAAATGTATTTGATGTATCCTATGTATTCTGCTCCTGGCAAGTGCTCTTTACTATGCATAAATCATTGTAAAAGAAATTTGATTATCATAGCAAAACTTTTTTGTGGTTAAATAAAAATACTGCATTAGTCGCAAACAATATTTTTGAAAATAAGCACAAATAATCGTGGGTTAAAATATTCACTTAGCTTAAATTGCATTGATACATTAGTGAATAGTTTAAAACTCAGTGCTCTAGAGTTTTGTTGACGATTGGTACTCAGCGCTGATACCAGTTTGAGATGCAACACTAGATCTAATACAAGTTTTGTACTAACATAGTCTTTCGTAGATTATTTTTTTAATAATTGAAAATATATTGAACACAGTTGGTTGGATTAGAATGTAAGGTTAGCGTAAACTAATTTAGTTATTCAGAAAGTGTATTCAGGAATTCTCTTTGTAAATGTACATTTTTAAAACGTTACTTTTTAAAAGGTTACATTTTAATGTGTAGGCCTATTGTTCGGTTATAATTTCCACTGATAGCACTTATGTTTTACTATTTTCTACGTATCGACTATAAAATTTAAAAAAAGGGAAACGATTTTTAATAAATTTCGAGAATAATTTCACGTAACTGATAGTTAAAAATTGAAAGCGTAATATAGTATGTTTTTTTAAAAACGAAAAATATTTATTAAAGTTTTGTATTTGAGTTAAATAGAAGTATCTTTTGTTGAAATTTTACCGAAAAAACGTTCGTTCAATAATAGCTTGGTATTAAAGGCCTCCATACACTTCAAACATTTTGACGGTAGGTTTGAAATGTCATGATAGTTTTGTTTGCGCAAACGTTTAAAGCGAATCGGTCGAGACCGAAAAAAATTGTGCAAACCTTTATGCTTGACAACAAGGTTTGAAGTGTATGGTAGTGTTTGCGCAACCATTGGAGGGTAAACATCTCTGAGATTTCTCCTGGTATTTATTCCGTGTGATTTTCTTCTGTTAAATTAAAATGTAAGTCAAATTATTATATTTGAATGCTACATAAATCATTTTACGGTAATTGATATATCATGAATTTAACATTATATTCATTCACTTTAACTCTTAACTGGATGTTGAATATTCATAATACATTTGTTTTGTATTGCATAATCTTCATCCAGTAAATACTGTGAAACAAACTCATAATTATTTCATTTTAACAACTATTTTATAACAATGTTTTCGTGAATTTTGCTCATTAAAGGGAACGAAAGGAAATGTCAAATACGTAAAATAATTCCAAATAAACAATTACGAATTCTGAGTTTCATTAAATTTCGTAGGAATATATTTACCTGTTCAACATACGAGGGCTATCCAGAAAGTAGATTACGTTTTCGTCTGTGCCCGCAAGGGGCGTTGCTAGCGCGGCCATCTTGGTGTCAGTGCGTTACGCCGCTCAGTCGGCATCTAGCCGTGCTAGTGAGAGGTTCGTGCTGTACTCCGTCGAGTTACTGTGACAGTTTGAAATGTCTGCCTTAATTGAAAATGCCGCGAACTGTGAGGTGCGTGCAGTAGTAAGGTTTCTGACTGCAAAAAAATGTAAACTGATAGAAATCTATCGGCAGCTTTGTGAAGTGTATGGGGACAATATTATCACTGAAGGTGGAGTGCGTCAGTGGGTCATAAAGTTTAAAAATGGCCGAACTAATGTTCACGACGAAGAGCTAAGTGGAAGACCCAGCATAGTGACTGCCGAACTTGTCGAAAAAGTCGATGCCCAAGTCCGTGAAAACCGAAGATTCACAATAACGGAACTCTCTATGAGTTTTCCACAAATTTCGCGAAGTTTGTTGCACGAAATCATCACCGAAAAGCTTGGTTACCACAAGTTTTGTGCAAGATGGATACCTAAAATCTTGACTGAGATCCACAAAAATCAGCGAATGACTGCAGCGCTAACGTTTTTGGACACTTACGATAAAGATGGCGACGCATTACTCGATCTCATCGTTACTGGTGACGAAACATGGGTTAAACATGTGAACTGCGAGACGAAATTGCAGTCAATGCAGTGGGGCCACACAAATTCCCAAGAAAAATCCAAGAAATGCATCCAAACGACGTCGGCAAGGAAGGTGTAGGCGACTGTTTTTTTGGGACAGTAAAGGTGTAATTTTTGTCGACTTCCTGGAAAGAGGCACTACAATAAACTCTCAAAGGTATTGCCAAACTCTGCAAAACCTCAGAAGAGCAATACAAAACAAGCGCAGGGGAAAGTTGAGCTCAAAAATCTTGCTGATTCACGACAACGCCCGGTCCCACACGGCAAATGCCACTCGCCAAGTTCTTGGATCCTTTACGTGGGAGTTGTTTTCTCATCCGCCGTGCAGTCCCGACCTGGCACCGAGCGACTTCCACTTTTCCCAGCAATGAAGAAGTGGCTGGCTATGCAGCGTTTTGATGACGACGCACAGCTGCAAGAAGAGGTAACCAAGTGGTTGAAGGCGCAGGCGACCGAATTCTACGACGAAGGAATTTCCAAGCTCGTCCATCGCTACGATAAGTGCCTTAATTTGAATGGTGACTATGTAGAAAAGTAGTATTTAAGTGTGGCTTTCATCTGTATATAATAAAAACAATTTCCAATACTTTGTTTATTTTTAATTCCAAAACGTAATCTACTTTCTGGATAGCCCTCGTACATAGCAGATTAAGAAAATTATGCTTTTAACCCTATAAGCGTCAGGCAACGAGAATTCTCGTCGATTGCGTTCGGCTACATTTCTCGTTGATACGTTTAAATCAAAATTGGTTTATCAAAAATAATAGTAAGTATATCATATTATATTACATTGTACTCAGGACATTCTGACGATTAATTTGGTATATTGTTTATTACACTATGACTTATAACTATTTCGCAAAAAATACACAAAAGTTCAAAACATGACAAAAGCGTTAGTCTGTCTCGTGACAGCAAAAAATAATCGGAGTTTATCTCTTACCTTATCATAGACTAAATATTGTCTGACAAACAAGTTAGTTATGTCATTGCATAGATCGAGACCTGCATATTTTGTATTTATAATTAAATAACTTTTATATATTTTTATAAGGCCCGTCTTACAGTCTTGTATAAGAAACTTAAAATTAAACAATATATGACTAATCAACATCTATGGTTTAACAGTGAGTGTTTAAAGTTTAATTTAATACCTAAATACATCGGAGTGAAAATTAAGTGTAACTCTCGTGTTGCTACCAAAGCTAAAAATGCTGCAGTTACTACGTGGTTAAAGGAAGAAAAGAAGAAACATTATATCATTAGAGACAATGTAAGTGTACATTTGAAAGCAATTCATGATGAACTTGCGTTTATTTTACATCCTGTAGAACTTGATTCATTTTACCAAAACATAGAGTTAATTATCAATACCACTAGAGAAGAAACATTTTTAAGACAATCCAGAAAACTTTATAACCTAAAAATAAAACAAGTTAGTAAACCAACAATTCATAGTGAGTTTTCTGATCATATTTTTTATGATAGAGTTATAAACTTGTCTAATGTTAGTTTCAGTAATGTAGAATATAAGTTATTAAACAAAGGTCTGAAATATAATCCTTATAGTTCTGTTAAAAGTAAAGACTTAGAAAATCTTTCTGTTGATGTGGAATCTGTAAATAAGTTAGATTTAACTTCAAAATTTGTAATTCATAGTGAGATAGTAGCATGTAATAACAAGATGCGTAATGTTAAGAATAATAATTCAGACGAAACTAAATCATTAAACAAATTAAAGAAAAATTGTTACTCATGACCTTACATTAACTAAAGCAGATAAAGGCAATTCCGTGGTTATTTTAGATAATATGCATTATATTACTAAGGTTTTTGATGTTCTTAATGATGACAAATTTATAAAATTAAATAAAGACCCCACAGCTAATTTTAACAAAGAGGTTATGGAAGTTATAAAAAACAGTAATAATATATTTTCTAAAGATCATAGTAAATTCTTAAAGGTAATTAATTCGCAATCCCCTAGATTATACGGCCTACCTAAAATACACAAATCCGGCATTCCTATCCGACCAGTTGTTTCTTTTGTTAATGCTCCTACTTATAAATTAACGCAGAAAGCTAACTCTATTTATAGATTTGTCACTGATTTCCAATCCGAATTTAGTATTAGTTAAGTCGATAAAATACAAAATGTAAATGTTCCTATAAACGCTAAAATAGTTTCTTTTGACGTTATAAGATTATTTACTAGCATTCCTGTGAATGAGTGTAAATCCATCATCCATGAAACAGTAACAAATATTAATGATGATGATAATTTCAAAAAACAACTTGAAAAGGTGATGTTTACATGTATTGACCAAAACTATATTTACTTATTTGTTTCTAAAATTGTGTAATTCATTTTGTAATAGTATTTTTTTTTTTTTATAATACATTTTGTGTTGCCATTTTTTAAAGAAATTTCTAAAATAGTTTTTCAAATACGTTTTTTTATTATTTTTTGTAACTACATTTTTGTACTTAAAGGTTTTTCTAATAAATATTTGTAATCAGTATTTTTTTAATCATTTTTGAAAAAAATGACTGTAATAGTTTTTGTAATATATTTTGTTGATAATAATTGTGGCACAAGCAGCTTCCGTGTCTGACATCCTCACCCGACAATTTCACTAAATAAACTGTAAGGTATTTTGAATGTTTACGCAAACCGTTGCATAGTGTATGGACCAATGTTTACGCAAATACGTTGTTTATACAAACCCAAGGTGTGCGCAAAATGTTTGAAGTGTATGGGGGCCTTAACAGATTTAATGTATTAAAAATGTTTGTGTTAAATTACAAATCTATATTTTAAAACAACACAAATTCACAATCATAAAGATAACGTTAAGCTGCCATTATCTATATAAATTTGCGATAATGGAATGGCTATCATAAAGTATATTGTTAAGTACTGTGCCGTATTCACACACTAGTTAACAATAGACTTTTAGAAGATTTTACTAAACAAAGTTGCTGTCGGAATGTTTTTCAAAATAAAAGGTCTAAGCCAAATAATGTGCGCAGTTGGAGGGTACACGTGGTACAGAAAGTATTAAGTTGTGCATTGGGATGAGTTGAAGAGAAACGTGTCGTGGAAATAGTCGTCCTGGGAACGATTCTGTTTTGAGTGGAGCGATTTATTGTATGTTTACAGCAGTTAGGAAGGAGGTCAGTGAGTAATAATTTATTTTACAGGCACGAAATATGTCGGATCTGAAATAAAATAAGCCGACCTCTCTAAAACTGGAACATATTTAATAAACCAGCTACCCGCAACTTCCAACGACATTTTTTCCCTATTCAATGAGCCACATAAATGTATTTACAAAAAATACCCATTTGTAGCCAGGCCTAAATTAATCAAGACTTGAAATAGTGTGAATAAACAAATTGTGCAGTATACTCGTTCAATTTACCTATACTCGCTTTCTGTCTCGCCATAATGGATAACTAATTCCCAAATAACGATATAACTACAACTTCGATTAAAAAATATACGAAAGTGTATGAAGTCATTAGAAATCTTCATAAAAAATAGTATTTGTTTACCTTTATTTAAAACTTTCTTAATTTAAAACAGTACAATATCGTTTAGGTAAAGAACTTCTTTCGATTGACATACAATTTGTCTAAATGTCAATAAACTCCTAACGTTTTCCTTAAGAGAACTAATTTCGTTTAAGAGTAATGTAAAAATATACCCACTGATATTCAAAAAAGCTAATGTAAAATGGCCTAAAACTTCAATATCCAATAAAACCTTAAGTTACAATACTATCTATTTCTATGCTTATTTATACATCTTTCAGTATAAAATTAAAATTTTAACATTTAAAAAGCATATTAAAACCAAAGCATTTAAATAAATGTTTTATGTGTACCAACATACTAGAATTAAAAAGTGCTTTTAAGCATAATCAGTTCAACAACGTACGAAACAAAATTATTAAAACTAGAACTTATTGAATTGTGTATAAATCATTATCTCAACAAAAATTCAATAGATTTTTATAAAGTTATTGGATTTAATGCAAGGTTATAATATATCTAAGTTTAGGAAGCATAAAGCAAGAAAATACCCTTTCCTTTTTATTTGTTTCATTAAATGTTCTTTTTCGACTTTCTATAAGTCAAAGTTTTGTGCAGATAAACCTCGCTCAAGATGTGTTAGCTTAGTTTGTAGACTACTATTCCAATACACTAGAGTTTAGAGTGTCATTAATTCGAGTCCGACTTTTTTAATTTATGTTTGTTTTTTCACTTTATGTCTATCATTGGTCCTATGGACGCAATGTAAAAAAAAAAAAGTGTGGAGTAAAGAATGTTTGGTTGGAATTCATTTTTAGTATTGTGAAAATCGGATAAAATCCTATTGAACGATAACATAATCAAGTACGGAGGGGCAGTACTTGTGAGTTTATCTTTTAATGTAATATAGAAATGTATATGTTAGTGTTATTTCTAAATTTAAATGTGAATCTAATATTATTTCGTTAGTTCGACATTGAAAGCACCTCGCAAAAATATCAATTACATCTTTTGTACCTCGGTTAAATCAAAGTTAAATTTATAATAACCAAAAAAACATACCAATAAATATATTATACTATGTATTTTTATGGGGGTTTTTAGTAACTTTGACCCCCAAACCCCCTAAAATTTCGAATTTTTTAACCATTTCTTAGTTAGCAATTAAGGCCCTAGAGGAAGATGCCAAATTTCGTTCCAATCCGTTCAGTAGTTTTGGATAAATCTTGATTTAGTAACTTTGACCTCCCCAAACACCTCTGAAATTTCAAATGTTTTGAAAACCATTCTTAGTTAGCACCTATGGCCCTGGAGGTAGCTCCGTACCAAATTTCGTTCCAATCCGTTTGGTAGTTTTGGAGAAATCGTGATTTAGTAACTTTGACGCCCCTAATCCGCCCCCTAAGATTTTAAATTTTTTTAAACCCTTTATTAGTGAGCAACTATGGCCCTAGAGGAAGCTACATACCAAATTTCGTTACAATCCGTTCAGTAGTTTTTGAGATTTCATGATTAGTCAGTGAGTGAGTGAGTGGTTTTGGCTTTTATATATATAGATTAATTTGAATTTGTTGTTTATTATTTTTATAGACATTTTAATTTGATTTAATTTAAACATATCATGCTTAAATTATAGTTTTTGATGAGACATTAAGTCAT
Source organism: Philaenus spumarius (assembly GCA_018207615.1). Taxonomy (NCBI): domain Eukaryota; kingdom Metazoa; phylum Arthropoda; class Insecta; order Hemiptera; family Aphrophoridae; genus Philaenus; species Philaenus spumarius. The sequence goes on along the minus strand of JAGFPH010012555.1, from coordinate 12,100 downwards.
GTTTTAAAATGTTGTAAACTGTTTAAATATTTTTTTCCAAAATTTTATTTAAACATTGCATTTTTAAATATATCGTGTTTAATTGTTTGTTTAAAAATATGAGAACATAAAGCAAATAGCCTATCCTTCTATATGAAATCTAACTCTATAATTTATTCTTGGTGTAATAATAATGAAAACTTGAATCACTTTCATGAACATTCCGAGATATAAGTTTTGCGGGAAATTATTATTCCCGCTAAAACAATACTACTGTCAGTATTATAAACAAAGCTTAAAACAGTAAATGCACATATATTTGCCCAGGGATTCTGTATTTCAATCACAGAAATTCTATTACAAACGTATAGCTCAAGTTTGCCGTGTTTCTCTATAAATATTTTAGTGGAATGTATGTTTTGGCGTGATACGTTTGTTTACAGATTGTCTGATGGCTTACTACTTTAAACTCATCTATGACTTGTGGGAGTCAATTCATTTAGTTTAACAAACTTCTAATACGAATTGTAATGCGTAAGTTCATTTACATTCTTTTTATTATTATTTATCATGGGAAGACCAATTAAAGCAATACTATTATTAAATATATGATAATATATTTAACCATAAAAGGGTAGCGTGTGTCTACGGCTACCTTAAAGGGAGTGACACGTCAATTTGACGTACGGCACTGAAACATGTGATTTATTAATTATTCTCCTCCTCATTGTTTTTTAATTATCTGTATATTGTTTTCATTTATTATAAATATAAATTGTTAACATCGCTGTCGTAATCTGTATCCGACTATTCATCATCAACCTCATTGTTGTCTTCTTCCAAATCGCTGATTATTTCGTTTGCTTCGGAATGCTCGTTCAAAACGGCTGATATGGGTTCTTCATCTCTGAAACAACCAGACATTGTTTTAAAAACAATAATAAAGCATAAAACAATAAACAAGAACAATAAATAATATAAAAACAGTCTTGTAAAAAAAAAGGCACAAAGATAAATATTTGATTTATACACGGGGAAATATACACAAAAGGTACGGACACGTCAAGTAGACGTCCAAGTTCCAGGAAAATTATCTCAC